>JAOXYB010012233.1:0-37246 GCA_028565635.1 Phoronis ovalis | reverse complement strand
ACAATGCGAGTAACATACGATTTAAGTTTCAAATGGATATCACATTGCCTTCTTGAGATATCTCGATAACAGTGAATTTGACACGGTGGACGCTGCGGTTACAGGGTAAATTCAAAGTACCTCCAGCCTACTGCTGGGGGTACAATTAAGTACCATCAGTAATGGTAATTGGTTAAATTTATTTGATCCATATTTTGTTGAAATATTTCAATCTTACCATCCCTGTTCCACCACACTGGTGACATGTTTCAGCACGTGTTCCTGGCTCGCATTTGCTACCACTACATTTAGGGCATGTAACTATCGTCCTTAATTCAACAGTTTTATTTACACCTCTGCATGCCTCACTGAAAGATAAGTTAAGCACAACCTGCAACGAAAACAATAAGAATAATGATGCATGGAGAAGCAATGTTACAGTCAGAACTGTTTAGAGACAACAATTTTATACACTTACAATTCTACAAACCTAACATGAAATTATTTTGTGTCAGCATATTATAAAATAGAGCTGTCACTATTTTTTATAAATCAACATTACATATCTTTATACCTGGACTCCCTGGAGCAATTCATTTAACATAATCCAAAAGGAGAAACTGTATCTCCTATACACTTTACTTGGGCATACTATCTTGCACCAGAGCAGCAAACTTGCCACATCAAATCTGAACAACAATTGTGTAATAAATAATTTTTTAAAGTATTTTGTCATACCTCACTGCTAGCAGCATGGCCATAATTGGATTCAGCATAGTCTTCATAGCCTCCAAAGCCGAACTGAGAACCAAACTGATCAAAGCCACCTCTGCCACCACCAAACTGTTCAGCAAATATTTTACGGAACAATTCAGCGGGGTCCATGGTCATGCGGAAGCCCTCAAATCCTTCTGTAAAAAGAGCAATAATAACATTCTGTACCATAATACAGTTAAGCCCTAGTAGATATTTACAGAAACTATAAACAAATTTGTCAGCTGATATTATTAGGCCCAGCTTTTGCAAAACGCATGTGGTCGCACCTGATTACATGAATTTTAATTGTAAAATAAAGTGCTGGAAGCTACCGATACCTAACAGAACAGGCAGTATTCCAGGATAAGATGGGAATGTTTAAAGTTTGGTAAAACAGGCCAAATAGTGATACAAATGAAGGACAAGAAATTTACTATTCAAGCAAAACAACTCAAAACATGTCCTCGACAATAAAAGCAAGTTAACTGCGTCTGAAAAACAGATATTAGTCAAAAACATAAACTCACAAAATTTACAAATTAAAACAAAGTAGTCAAAAACATAAACTCACAAAATTTACAAATTAAAACAAAGTTTCTCAAGGATGTTGTACACAGAAAATTGACAATTCTGAAATATTAAAATAAAACTAACCAAACCCAGCAGGTCCAGCACCTGGTCCAGGCCCAGCTCCACTCATACCAAATGTATCATATTGTTTCCTTTTAACATCATCACTAAGTACCTACAACAGAAATTAGTATAACGCATACAACACTGATAGTTAGTCTAAACGTTTAGCTTAGAGATTCCCTGGCTCAGACAGTATCACTTTATCATTCCAGTTTACTGGATCTAATATTTTCTATCTGTTTGCATGGTACATACCTCATATGCTTCTGAAATATTCTGAAACTTCTTAGCTGCATCAGATGACTTGGATGTATCAGGGTGATATTTTTTTGCCATCTAAAACATTCAAAATATTGACTAAAATTAATTATTTGTGATTAATACAAGTTTAAAAGTTTTTATGGTTTAGTCATTTAGTATTTATTTATTTCATATATTTGCGACTCCGCATGAATGGATCATATAATCTCAAGTGAATATTTATCTTAAACTAGAAATAAGACTATTTCATTCAAAATACGTTGCTTTGCAGACATCACGAAAGTTGATTATTTTTAAAATCTTTCACTTACAGTTGTAGTTTGGACCCAGACATGTAGACATATTACTGCTCTATTAGATACAATTTGCATGCCCTTGTTGGAGTTACCAGTCGTGGACAAAGACCTTCCCAGCACGTCGCATTTTGTGAAAGAACAATTACATGGTTCTCTGTGTACTTGTACAATTCATTCAAAAAAAGCTACATTTCGCACACTCAGCCAAAACAAAAAAAAGTCTCAGAAATGCCTTCTTTTTGTAATTTATATTAGTATTTCAGCACATAAATAATTATTTATTAATATATTTTATTGCTTTAAATTTCACCTTTTCAATGTTCTAAAATCAGGTTTAATACCAGGAACTGTATTCAACCGAAGGGTGCTGGGATCAAAAGGGTCTGATGATAGTGCCCTCAAGAGCAATGCAAATAATCTGTTGTTTGTAAAAGTAAATAGTATAAAATGTATTGTTCATGAGAATAAATGAGCTAACAGTTACACAATGTTAGGCCATTTGCAATAATTATGGTATATTGAAGGTATCTACATTTTTCTTTCAAAGCTTACCTGATAATATGCTTTTTTAATTTCTTTTTGTGAAGCATTTTTAGGTACACCCAATACTTCATAATAGTCTCTTTTGTTAGCGTACAAACACGGACCACTTAAATGTATAGATCTGTTTATTACTGCCTGTGGAAGCTGAGAAACATTTGCTGTAACAAATATACAAGCTAAATGAATCTGTGTATGCAATGAATCAACAAATAAAACTGTACGATTTGTGTTCCCTTACTTTGATCTAGGACATATAAAATTCTTAGTGTTTTATATTTCTAGCTTTGTTATCACTGAATTATCCATTTGGTGTTCACTTTTTGTGCAAATACAACCAGGTAGAAAATATTGCTGTGTCAGATAAATACTTGCAGTAAGTAACTAATTTCCACAATAACATTCTATATTAAAGAGAGTGTTGATTAGGTAATCCAGACAGTATTTCCAGTATTTATTTTTGTTTATAAACCTATAACATCAAATAGTATTCATCGAATATGTAGAGCATTTAAATTAATTCCACAAAAATTTAAGCAACAATTAGCAAGAGACAATGTAATCCTAATAATGAACCCAATACTGATGTATTGGTCCTAACATAGTCCTGGTTCATGATGTTCGGCGTTAGCTCTTGATAATTTGACTTGTGAGTTGAACAGTCATGGAAACTTACATAGCCAATTACAGTGAAAGTGCTCAAACTTGGAAATCTATGGAATTCCTACCGAATGAGTTCATGTATCACCGTCCAGATACTCTCTGATTATCCAACTTCAACTCCCACTACTCCTATGACCATTTGCAACTCCTGTGCTGGCACCCAGAGGGATGGGGTACTTGCCAAAAAAGTGGGTTGGTGTGTGAGGCCCAGGGTAAAACAAGCTTATTGCAAAAACTGAATTCAGGAGTTCTAAATGATGAAGGGAGTAGTTGAAGTTGAAGAATCAGAGAGTATCTGGACAGTGATGTATGAACTCATACAGTAGGAATTATATAAATTTCGAAGTTTGGGCACTTTCACTGTAATTGGCTATGTAAGTTTCCACGACTGTTTGCACAGCTCACAAGTCAGATTTTCAAGTGCTAGTGCAGAACGTCATGAACCAGGACTAGTCCTAATACTGTCCAATTCAAAAACTATCGCCTTTCGAAATCAACAAAAACTATGAAAATTCTGATACAGCAATGATCCGATATTACTAGTTTGTTATTATCAAATGAAAAATATATAAATATTTCTTGTGGCACAACTTTTTTTGAATTTAACTCCAAAAATACGAAGCGACCGTAATGGCGTCTCCTGGGTGTCTACGTTGATTTTCACTGATTTTTAACCATTTGCCTTACTTACACGCGTAGATTTATGCTTTTTTCACTTGGTAATGACAAACTAAGACCATCGTAGTGTTGCCGTATGAAAAACGTCATCATTGGGCCTAGATTAGAGACAATGCTCCTGGAGAATTTAAGTGAATACTGTACATGACAGCATATGCACATGTGTTTGGTGCTGACAAGGAGAGTATCGGACTATCGTTTTATTATGTGATGTGACGCAATCACAAAAATTGGTGTGCACACAATAATACGAGCGTGATTAACCTAGACTCATCTTTTAATGGGGAATATAAGTGACTATGCGGATAAATATGACAAGTTAAATTTAGAAATCGCTAGGATATAAGAATATCAAACATGGTATATCAGGGTTCATGATAAACTCCCAGTCCCTGCAGTCTGAGAATATCAATATATATTAATTCTCAGTCTCACCAAATCAAATGTCAAATGAGTAAGGTCACTTACGAAAATAGTGATTTAACAAATTGCTTCCTCTATATATTTTATGTATACTTGATAAATATCTTCTTGCACATATATTAGTCCTTTCTCTACACACATTGTGATAGATTCCAGTTAAACACTGCGGCGTTTTAAAGTTTTTCGGTTGAAACAGTTTTTGTAATTGCACTCCCCTGACGGCCGCCATGCTGGATCCTACTGCATGGGTGGTCCGACAGCATTTTTGCTGATATGTTTTCCTTGTTGTACACAAGTAAACTTAGTGCATAAAATTAAAAAAAGCTATTTTCAACTATATGTTAATACATTCTTAAAGTTCAGTAGTGATAGCATGTAAGAAATGTAATTAATAGCATCGGTTAGGTTAGGAAAATTAACAGCTATCTTTTCGATGCACTACCACGTGTGAGCTGGCGAGACTGACCTATTTTCACTGACCTAGAAAATTCACACAACCCGGAATCTTATCAATAGGAAGTACTGAAGTATCCCAGGGTAAGTATTTCGTACAAAAGCTTCATAGATGCGCTGGAAATATTGTGCTGGAACAAGAACATATTTTATTTCATAGTACGTATACCAAATGTGTATCGTTTGATTGAAAATGTTGCATATTTTGCATTGAAAACGATTAGATCATGTTACGCGTGTTTTTAAATTTTATACCGGCAACTTCGAGTTTGAGTCTTTTCACTTTTTGTCCCGCCCCCATCTGTGTGCAAAACTGCAAATCCTACCGTCCTGGTTTCATATGAAAAAATGTATGATTTAGCAAATAGACTTCAGGTACATAACCGTACATGCTATCAGGGAGGTCTAGTAATTAAGCTACCAGGTAAGCTAGTGGTAGAATCCCGGGGGTAGAATGAGATACAATATATAATAATAAACTAGTAAGTTTTCCATCAATGGCATCAATAGTATTTTATAAATCCACAATTTGCCCGGGACAGTTTACCAAAACTAATTAATTTATGGGCTTACTTAGCGGTTATAGTATCGTGAACAGTCTCAGCATCACTTAACTACATCTGATATTTCAGGTTAATAAGTCACGGTGATAAGTAAATGCTTTCAGCATGTGGAAGTTCAAAACAACAAAGTATAAGAATGCTGCTCCAAAGAATCTGAAGAAAGAGGTAAAATATAAAGTCTGTTAAAAAAGCTTTTTCTCTTGCAATTCTATTAATTTTTCTTCTATGAAACACATTTAAAAGTGTAAAAGCAAGCATGCATAGCCTTTTTAGGCACAGTCGAATTTCTCCCTTACCAAAATTGCATTACCATTAAAATGATATAATTATGAAAAAGCTTAATATTTTTCTAAATTTTGGCAACATATGGTTGTACATCATGGCAGTAAAACCAAATCAAGTACACATCATATTTTAATAGGAATGGATAACTGACTTGCCTTTCACGAGTTTAATGCAATCATGCGGTAACCATATTAAAGCAAGCTGCTCTCACATGGCTTTCAATCTAGGTATGTTTGAATGACTTTTGTGTAAATCTAATTTTTGTTAACTTTTAACATCTAGGACTACTGTAACATCCGACATTCATTGATATCTTTGTAGATATCTTTGCTCTGTAAGACAAATAATAAAAAATCAGGGCGTACTGGATTATTTAAAGGGGAAGTTAAAGAGATTATATCTTATTGCAGATAAACTAGACAAAGATAACTTTTCTGCATTAATATAATTATTTAAATTATACAGCTGTTGAATAATGTGTCATATTCTTTGAATGTTTTTGGCATGCAGGTGGTGGCAGTTTGGGAATTTTACCCGTTTCAGCCAGTGGGAGACAGGGCAAAGCTATGCCAATACTTCATGGACATTCGGGTAATTTTTTTTTTCAACCATTCCTATAGTTTCAATCTCCATTTACATTGAACAGTGTGTATCTAATAATGAATCTGTTAATTCCCTCCTCTAGTATCTTTGCCTTAATTCTAGATACTACTTAGTAAATGTTCAATCTAAAACTGAAATGTTGAACAAGGCTATGTACTTCTGATTATTGATGTTGGGATAAATACTTCATTTTTTCAGATTTTGTGTCTGATTTTGACTTTTATCCATTTAATGATCAAATCCTGGCTTCATGTTCCTTTGATTGCACGGTAGGTATCATTGGAATAAAATATAAAAGCTCTTATCACAAAAAAGTTAAAATACAATCATGCATGAGGTAATAATAATAATAAACTGTGTTTCACAACCTGAAAATGAACTTAGTTATCTCAAAAGAATGAATTAATCTCATCTATCACAACCAGATGGTGAATGGCTGTTTGGCCTGTTCTACATTCTACAATGTTTCAATGGAGGTGAAACATCTAGACACAAATTAATACTGATTCCTCATATATCAAAAACATGAAAGTAATATAAGAATGGAATCATTTGAATGGAAATTCTCTTAATAGATTTCTTTTTTACACTTACTTGTAGATAAAAATTTGGCATTTACCAAATGAAATTACCGAAAATATTAGTAATCCAGAACATATACTGCAGCCCCAAGAACGTCGAGTTGAAAATGTTATTTGGCACCCATCTGCTGAAGGAATTTTGTCTGCTTCGACTGTAACTGATATAAAGATATTTGATGTGGAGAGAAGTATGGAGAAATATGGTGAGATTATGAAGTTAATATACTAAAATTAGTTTCTGAATATTTCATAAAAAATATTTTAAATATTAGATTTTTATTATTTATCTACTTATTTTGTGAACTGATTAGAATTAACAATGCAACAGTCTAATAAATAGTTTCTAGAAAAGAAAACCAGACAAGTTAAAAGCATTACATGAAGACTATTTCACTGTAACACCTATCTGGTATGCTTTCAGTTCTTCATGATCATAAGGATCAAATTCAGGGGTTCTCATGGAAACAAGATGGCTCCTTACTCACCACAACTTGCAAAGACAAGATGGTCAGATTGTTTGATCCTAGACTTGGTCCAGCCTGTGTCCAGGTGAGAACAGTATTGACTACACAGAGCTTAGAACATCCTGTGCAGGATGCTGCAGAATGTTTAAAGTGTTGATCATATATGTATCACACTGCATTGTGCAATCCAAATTGTATAAATCAGTTATTTACATAAGAAAAATGTTGCACAGTGTAATCAGAGATAGATTATTTGTTAACATTAAAATAAAATGAATTATGATACTTGTTTTAGGAAGGAAGTGGACATCAAAATATCAAAGATTCCAGAATAGTTTGGTTAGGAGATTCTAACCAACTGCTCACTACTGGCTTTGATAACGTAAGCAATCTTATGAACTTATGTGTAAAATGATTGACTTAGACTAAGTATGAATAATTATGTTTTACTTGTAAATGCTGAACTAATCTGACATAATCCTGTCCATGTATGGACACTGTACATAAGACGAGTGGAAAAACCAAGGAGTATGTTACAGTGCATTTTTTAATATAATTTTAAAGTGAACTAATGCAAAAACCATACAAAAATGCCACAAATCAGAGTTTTATTTTATTTTGATTATTTACATTTAAAACTCCAGCTCCATCATTAATTTACAGATGCGGCAAAGAGAAATCTGTGTTTGGGATTGTAATAATCTGAGCATGCCTCTGAAACGAACTATTTTGGACTCGTCAACTGGGTGAGCTTTTATTTCCTTTTGTTCTAACATTTTTCCACGGACAAGACAAACACATGTAAAATTATTTTGTTCAAAAAACCATGTTTTTAAAATAGAAAAAAATTCAAGTAGCATTACATATTTGCATTTTTTTGTTTTATTCTGAATAAACAATTATTCATATTTGTGTTAATATGTCAAAGTTGAAACATATTTTTTGATTAAGTAATTAAGAAGATAACTATAATTATAATGCTTATATGATAGCATATCGATTCAGTGAAGTATTTCAGAAAATGATGAATTATATTGTCTTAGCTTTCAGTATTGCTTGTTAGTAGACTTCTCACCATAGTTAGAACTGATGAAGGTTATGTTAGACTGAAAGTTCTTTTAAAATGTGCTAAAGTATGATTCAGCTTTCATTAAATTTATGTTTGAAATATTATAATTTCAGAACACTGATACCACTTTATGATCCAGACACAAAGATGATTTTCTTTGCTGGAAAGGTATTATTCTAAATAAATTTGCTTCTGGTTAAGTTTCAATTAGCTGACATTCACATGCAGCAGTTTTCACTAAAAGTTATTACATCCTGTGTGGTATATGTAACTACAGCGTTACCTATAAATCAGCATTAAGTTGCCATTGTGGAATACTATTTTGAAGCATTCATGGTTTACTTAGAAATTTATATGCAGGTTTTTAGTTGGAGACCTTTTTGCCTTGATCTCACATAAAACAGTGATCTGTGTGGGCTATTGGATAAAAGACATGACATAGAAAAACAAACTTAGTATGAAAACATCTTTTGTAGGGAGACACTGGTTTAAAGTTTTGTGAAATAACTGACAATGACCCCTATCTGACAGAGGGATCAGCTGATAACATAGCACAAATTAAAGGAGCCTGTCTTGTTCCAAAGCTAGTTCTTGATGTAATGAGTTGTGAAGTTAATCGTATCTTGATGTTAACTAATGATGCTGTTATACCGTTGCCATACATTGTACCTAGAAGGGTAAGAACTTGTTTCACAATAAATAAATAGTTGAAAATAATGTCCTTGCTCCTGTAAGAAATCACTGGCTTTCTTAAATAACTGGCAATTTCGCGGAAAAATTGTAGCTTTTAATTTTTTTTCAATTCTTTTGTTATACTGTCTTGCAGAATTATCATGAGTATCATGGGGAGCTCTTCCCAGATACTTCTTCTGGAGAACCTGCAATGACAGCTGATGAATGGTTAGCTGGCCAGAACAAACACGTAGGTGTTTCACAAAACTAAGTTATAATAATTAATATTAGCATACTTAGCCTAATATTCTGAAATAGTTTTTTTGAAGAAATAATTATGTTTTAAATTCTTGATTTGGAGATCAAAAACTTATGTAGGTATTAACTTAAATTTAAATTTCATATGTTCAAGTCAAATCCATTAAAAAATAAAAATTCAGAAGACTCTTAAAAATGAGTGAGTGAGACACTATCTTTTATGGAATTACTGAGAAGATATTGTAAGATGAAACTGATAAAAATTCAAATAATGATTCAATAACAAATTGTAAATAATTGCTATTTCAGATTTCAAAAGTAAGCCTGGATCCTGCCAACAAGAGACCAACAAAATCAGTGAAATCAAAACAAAAATCTGTAACAAATATGCAATCAACTATTGATAAATGTTCAGAATCAACTAGATCTGTGCCTTCCTCACAACCTGCTCAAAATGATGACTTACCTGAAGCAAAGGAAAAGACTTCCAGTTCATCTCCATCATTGGAAGCTAAGGTATCTTCACTGGCAATAGGCAGTGTGGAGGCCAACAAGGTTTGTTTTTCTTTTTTTGAAATAAGATGTCTTCATAAATATAGATAACTTAATTGTAGGTACATACCAAATATATGGCTACCAAACTGTCTGAATCATAGAGTTCCTTCTGACAGAAAGTGATTTCAGTAGTTGCTTGTAATGCAATAACTTCACTAAAAAATTTCCCTCACCTAGTGATTTTTAATCTTTAACAGTATATGAAAAATCAATTGCAACTGATTGAAAGCAATTGTACTGAAGCAAAAATTGTTTGTTTTTTTTTTTGGTTATATAGGGATCTGGCAGACACCGAACCTTCAGCACTGATGAAGAGGACCCAAACGTTCCTATCATAACTGTGTGTGAGGATAGCCCTCCTGTGACATCACCAACAGTCAAGGTCAAGGCTGCCAGTAATGAAGTTGAAATATTACGAAGAGAAAAGAAGCAGACTTCATTTAAAGGTACGAATATAAAAATGTAATAGTTGAAATCACAAAGGTGGCCTCTTATTCCAGCATGGTCTGCAAATTGACGAATAACTAGTAAAGACTTTATTTGTTTATTTAGTTATCAACATAGCAGTATGTACATGTAGCTACCACTGATTTCAAGTATAGTCTGTATCTTTTAGGAGTCAGACAATCAAAGTTCCGTCACTGGATAGGAACGCCATTACACAAAAGTAACAACATAGAAAACATCCGAAATCAGAGTATATCTATGCCTGGTGAATCAGATGCATTTCATGCGAATAAAGATAGGTGTGCTGTTCCCTTGCATGGCTCTGGGGGATTAATAACAGTGTTAGAAGTAAGTATACAATCATGTATTTGAAGGTTTTTAATCTTTGTTGTTAAATTAAGAATGTGCAACAGTAAAAAAAAAAGTAGAAAATGTAGTGGGTTATTACATGCATTTTTTATGGCTCATATTTTTTTATTTAGTTGTTTGAAAAAATAAATGCAAAAAGAATCAATACTCAAAAATATAAATCATCATAAAGCAAACCGTTTAACAGTACATTCTGATGACTGCATATTATTTATGATATAATTCTTTTATCCCCAAAAGTATAATTTTTGTTATAGTTGCAGTTTATAATTTTGTTTTGTATTCATTACAGCTAAGTAAACCAGGAAGACTCCCTGACACCGATGTTCCCTACATTCAAAATGGCAGCTCAGTTTTAGATTTTGTATGGGATCCTTTTGACAACTCAAGATTGGTGGTAGGATGTGAAGATGCAAACATCCGTGTATGGAATATTCCTTGTGGTGGTCTTTCTGGTGTTCTAACAGAGCCTGTTGTGAAATTGGCTGGTATGTAATCGCAGAAAATAATCTTAAAGGTGTACTAGTTAAACAATGCAAAATGTTTCATGCATGATGCAAAGTAACAGACTACTAGATACACTGCAAGAAGCCTTTGAACAATACTGTATATTATGATAAAACCATTTGGGTTCTTGTACATAATTTTAATTAAGGGCATAATAAAGCTGTAAATAAACATCATATATTAAAAAATCTTACTAAGGCTTGAGAACGCACCTGTGAAACAAATTTAATGGCATATTTCCTTAGGTGGTTGTAGTAAAAATACAGAATTATTTTCTTTACAAGAATGTTTTTAATATTGCAGGTCACAGTGAGAAAATTTATTGTGTTCGATTTCATCCCTTAGCAAAAGATATATTGGCATCAACATCCTATGATATGAATGTTCATGTGTGGAACTTGGAAAGTGAAAGTATCGAAATACTGTGCACTGGACATTCAGATACGGTATAGTACTATGATGTACTTGAAAACTGAACTATGGTGACCAGACATTTTTATCTAGAAATATATCATTTTGATGTCTTCACAAGCTTGAAACATACTAAAGTAAAAATAAAACCATATCTAATAATTGCCAATGTATGCATAATTGTGCAAAATACTATATGAAACAATAATAGAAATGCAGCATAAATTTGGAATCACCTCCGAAATATGCCACAACTTATGTACACAGTGTATTTATTTATCAATGATAGCTTCATACGTGCACAGACAGATTTATGAAAATATGAGTAGTACTTATGAATAACGACAAGCTGCATAATTGTTTTGTTGTAAAAATATGCATTTTAAGTTGCTATTTATTTATTTGATAAAATTTTAGATATTTTGTTTGTCATGGAGCGGTGATGGCTCCAAGTTTTGCACAGTATCCAAAGATGGCTTTGTAAGAGTCTATGATCCTAGGAAATCAACTGAACCTATTAAGGTAAGATGATGCAACTGTTGCACAGTTATAACTATGGCAAGTTGATGAAAATATATCTCCATTATATTAATGAATAATTTATAGCATATGAAATTATATGTGTACCTGTTCACTAAATGGATAATATTGTTACTATTCAGTATGCTATTAAGCATATGCATAGGTTTTATTAAATGTTGAACTATTTTAATATTTCTATTCCATGAATCTATTATCCAATACTTGGAATGTTATTTTTAAGAATATTTTCTTTTTGCAGCAAGGAGCTGGACCTCAGGGAACAAGAGGTGCTAGGACTGTATGGATGTTGAATGACAAGTATATTTTGGTTTCAGGATTTGACAAGTAAGAATGTAAACCCAGTAATAAAAGTCATAATTTAATTTAGTTTTATTTTGAATTATATTACACCAAACTATTAGAATGATTGACTTTGTTTTTATTATACATTTGATCAGAACAACCCAGATACTTAGGTTGTAGTTTCTTTTTTATTTTCAAACAAGTAGAAAGCACTGCTTTGGCATTTCAGGTGCAGAGATTTCTAATTGTTATGGGTGGATTTCCTTGGAATTAATGAATTGTAATCATATGCCATTAATTTAAAATTAATTAAAATAATTGTGTACTGTGATAGTCGTCATAAATTAATTGATATTATTTCAGGCAGAGTGAGAGACAACTTTATGTGTACAACTCTGAAAATTTGTCAAATTATCTAACCAAAACTGAATTAGATGTGTCTCCATCTATCTTAGTGCCATTTTATGATGAAGATAGTGCAACCATATTCCTGACAGGCAGGGTAAGCAAAAAGTGATGTAACAATATTAAATGATCATGATTAAAATCATGGAACCATATTATGTATTGACGTGTTGATGAACTGTACTGTTCTGTATGTTTGCTTCTAGTCTTGTTTCTACATATTCTTTGTGTGAGGCATTGCTTTGTGAATCTATCTGATCTGTCATTCTGATATAAAATTATACACACATTAAACAAATATTATCTAATAGACGTGTTCTTAATTTCTAGGTCATATGTAATTTAATGTTTTTCATACATGTATATTTGTTGTCACCTGCCATGATATTTCAAAATATCTTTTTGTAAATACATTTTTTAAACCTACAAAATATGAAAATAATGGACCAAATATTAAAAGGATTTATTTGTTGACCATATTCTTAATGCTTTTGCACCTAAACAATCACCCCTTTTCAGTAGTCCACTTGATATAGAACATTATCCTTCTTATAAAGTAGAACACATGTTACAAAATATAACTTATTTTCTAGACATCCTAATTATACAAATTTGATATTTTATTTTTTTTTTGTGTGTGCAGGGTGATGGTATTGTTTTTGCATATGAAATTGCTGATGAAGCACCATATCTATTTCCATTAGCCAGCTATCACACTGATGGCTTACATCAAGCTTTGTCTTTCTTACCAAAGAGTGAGATAGACGTAAAACAAGTGGAATTTGCCAAAGCTTACAGGTTGACACAAACCTCTATAGAACCAATATCATTTACTGTTCCAAGAATAAAGGTATGTACTGTAATAAAAGATGTAATTTCAGGTAAAAAAATGCTTCACAGGGTTTCAAAAATAATTTCACCTTGTTTGAACAGGCTATGACATTCACAAAATAGCTCACTGGTGATGAAATCTATGGAATAGCAAAATTATTTCTGACAAGTATTCGTACTTACCTTGAATGTTTTTTATTTGTATTGTTATTTTGCCATTACAAATCCCAGTGAGACGTTTTGCAAATGTAACAAGATTGTATTGAATCCAGCAAAACAATTTATCTTCGAACAGATAAGATAATGTCATGCTGTATCAAGCATGGAAGTTCAATGTTACCAAACAGAACGAGATTTGATCTACAACACTGCAGAATAATACTGTTTCTTGCCTGCTTCAGTATCTTTTTATAACAAGGCATAGAAAGGGTGTGTGTATTGCTTGTAAAACACATTTGAAAAAAATATTTTTCTAAATTAAATACTGAGCTATTGCTGGATCAAGTTATAAAAGAAAAACAGTTTCAAATGGTATTTACTATAAATATTGATTTAGGTTTCTTTTTGCTTTCTTGTAGTGTGATTATTTTCAAGATGACTTATTCCCAGAAACTAAAGTGACATGGATTGCATCTATGACAGCAGATGAATGGTTGTCAGGACAGAATAAACCACAAAAAAGAATAAACATCAGACCACAAGACATGGAATTATGTAAGTTACCATGTTAGCAATAATGAGTATCCCAGATAACTTGATTCAATTGAAAAATCCCTCAAGGTTTGACTCCACCATCCTGTACAAAAGATGAAGTTACACTAATTTGAATAAATTTTTGTACGGATTTATTTGTCAGAATTAAAGTTACTCTTACTATTAGTTTGACCTACCTAATGTTAAAATTAGTTTGATTAGTTTTTTCTTCCTGTACTTATTCATTCATGCCCAGAACTGTTTTTGTATAATTTGCTAAAATAAAATTGGACCAAATGAAATGGTTAAACTCTGGTTGTTTTCCCTTTTTTCAACTACAGAAGCCATTTTGCAGTCCACATTCTTTATTCAGATTTACTTGCACACGTATTAGTTTGATTGTCTAAGAAAAATTGGCATTTAGCAGATTTATGAATCTATTTCAACTGAACTCATATTAGTATAAAAAATTACAAATTACAAATTTTAATGGATCAATTACTTTGAAAAGTAACTTAAGATTACCATACAATTTAAGTTAGAACATTCTTAAAATATAATTTAATTTGGAATTTGTAAAATGTATCTGGACAATTCGCTGAACATCTGTTTTATGTGTGAATTTCCAATAGACTTTTTTCATCCATAGTTGTTTATATCAAGTCTTCAGGAACTGTATAGATTTGATTAATGTTTGTATCATTTTCAGTGAGTAATGCTCCTGAGGAAGCTCCAAGAGCCAGCAAGTTTGACTCATTTAATCCAGAAACATACAAAACAGATGATGAAAAGAAGGAAGAAGTAAGTTGCTCTATTTTATAACTTGTAGCCATGCGGAAATTATATAAATTGTTTTGTTTCATGTTATCAGAGGGGGTTACAAGTTGACAGTACAAAGGACTAGTCTGTTAAAAATAATGCACTTTGGTTGTCATCATTCAGGTAGATTGATTGTTTGAATTTTTGATTGGAATGGAAGTCCCTTCAATTCTGAACCTTATTTCCATGAACTTGCACAATGCATGAAAATCTCAGAGGTTCCAGCTTGGAAAGGTTATATGCGGATGTACATTACTTGCTACTGTGTAACGGAGTTCCCAATCATGGGATGGATGATAAAACATTTAAATTTATTTTATTAGATTGTTGTTTTATTTAATTCATAGTATTCTAGAACGCTTCTTCTTTTCCAGTTGATAAGTGCAATGATGGGAAAATTGGAAGATAAATCAGACAAACCATTACCACAAGATCTAACTGAGGGTGTAGATGAAGATGAATGGGTAAGCTAAGCATGACAGTTTCTTCTTGAATGCATAATTTTCATACATTTATTCACTTGAAAATTAATGTTGTATTTGTAAATTAAACAAAGTTAAGCATTCTGTATTTTTTTCTGGAGTATGTGCTCAACTTCAGTTACATGTCAAAGAAATTATTATAAAACATTTTTTCTGTTAGAATAAATTATCCTTTTTTAAAACTCGCTCCTGTTTATGAGAATATTTATTATGTATAACTATTAACAGTAGCTCACAAAACAGAACAGGTGATGTATTCTTTCCACAGTACAGCAGTGGCATTCTGACTAAAATAGTGCCTATTCAGAAGGTTGTCTTCACTCCCTTTTATGAGGTTACATCCTTTTAGTGTTAAGAAATCAGGTGCTGTGTAAAAAAATGTTATTTCAGTAACAGTACATTGTTGCATTCGTACATATTCTGAGTGGCCTGATTACTTTTCTGATCACTGTTTTTTTGTAGGATGATTATTAACTGCTAACCACACGATCCTTTATCCAGGTAGAGATGGGGCTTCCAGGTTCTTTATATGGCTGGATCATAAACCATTTATATCTCATTGTATTGCATTTATGTAATCTTTATACATGCTATGCTAGTACAGGACTAATGTTATGGTTCAGGGACTTGTATGTATGCATTTATATAATAATATATAAAAATTGTAGTTCATTATATATATTACAATGACTAAAACTATTACATATCTATTCCAAGATGTTTATACAAACCTAAAAGTCTTTACATTTCACAAATTTACAGATTCCAGATATTTTTGGTTAATCTTAATGTCAATGTTCAAATGTTTTTAAACATTAAAATATGTTATATTATTATAGTTCTAAATTGATTTTTTTGATTATTTTTTAAGCAAACGTTTTAAGTTCTAAATTTGTTTATTTAGCAATTCCCAGGTAATGCTCCATTCCCTTAATCTGTGATTATTAAAATTTATTTAGAACAAAAAATGAATTTCTTAAGAGTCCTTTATTAGGTTGCACAGCAAATGCAAACCTATTGAGAGTGTATCTTTTTTTCTTCTTTTTTTTTCCCAATTTTCAAATGTCTATAACTTGGAAACGCTTTAAGCTATGGGTGTCAAACTTGAGGTGTGGACTTAGTAGGGAAGGGACATACAAAAATGAGGTCAGGGGTCAATTCGAGGTCAGTAGGTCACATTTCAAAAATGTCTTAAAACGTTCCAAAATGAAGCTATTTGGTGACCTTGATGATTTTTCAGGTCTCTTATCGGTCAAAAGGTCAGATTTTTACTTTAGCATGTTTTTGGCTAATTTTAATAAGCAAGAGTGTATAAATCAAGACAGAGTGGTGCTACAATCATATAATTTGACATATGTCATATCCCTATGTCATCATAGCTGACCTCATAGGTCAAAAGGTTATTCAGGGGTCAATAGGTCAAACTCTTATAATTGCATTTAACTTCCAAGGTATGGTATTTAAAGGTATGGTCATTTTGAGGTCAAAAAAATCATTTCCAGAAATTTCATGAAAAGTTCAAAAATGAAGTTAACAGGTCATTTAGAGGTTATCTTAGCTGACTTTGAGGTCCACAAGGTCATTCAGAGATCAAACAGTCAAAATCTCAAAATTTCATGAAACTTTCGACTAGAGGTAAAGGTCATCCAGAGGTATTTGAACGTCCATGGGTTCCAGGATAATCCTAATAGGTCTGGATATCCAACTATTTCTCTGTGCAACCTGACCTTTGCTTAAAAGGCAATTCTAGTTTTAATAATTATTTGTTTATCTTCTTATTTATAATATTAAAATCAATCCTTTTTTGTCCTTTTCTTTCATTTGAATTGTATGGAAGAACAACTATATTACATAATAGAGTTGGATAATATGAACTAATTTTAATTTTCTGAAGATAAATGATTACCATTTGTTTCATTTGACTTCCATCTGTAGATGTGACAATATTAACTCTGAAAACAGCTGAATCAATAAACCTATGATATCTGCTTGTGTATCAGAACTTGCTGTTTGCCACTGTTAGCTGCCTTGTGCACATGCATCAATGACAATCAAAGTGGTATTTACTTGTCATAAAGTTAAAATATTGAACGATGTATTTTTGTTTTGACAGATGCCCTGTATTTGTAAAGAAAATTTTATATAAATAAATGTAAATTGCATTTGTGCAATATGTTAACTGAAATATAATTAAATGTATAACAAAAGCAATATATATCTTGTTTTGTGCTGTATTATACTTTACTACATACCGTAGCTTACTTTGATGCTATGTTCTTACTAGATAATTCACAGTCACATTCAAAATACTACTAGGTCCTTACAATGTCAGGTG
Source organism: Phoronis ovalis (assembly GCA_028565635.1). Classification (NCBI taxonomy): domain Eukaryota; kingdom Metazoa; phylum Phoronida; family Phoronidae; genus Phoronis; species Phoronis ovalis. The sequence goes on along the minus strand of JAOXYB010012233.1, from coordinate 19,390 downwards.
TATGTCATATTCGTCGTTTAATCTATATAAAAACATATCGACTAATGTTCAGATTTATTATTTAAATTAACCTATTTCACAAATTTTAATTTATTTTTCTTTTAAAAAATCCTTTTTTTTAAATAAGTCAACAGGTAGTAGTGAAGAAGGAAGGATTTTGGCGAAACATACAGTTTGTAATTTTCAGCGTATATTATCCCTATCTCATCTACATTAAATCATGTCAATTTCTTTAGTGACATTGAAACCCGCATTGAATGAAATACAATAACAACTGAGGGGTGGCACCCCCACCCAATATATCGAAAAGCTCCCTCGGGGTACACTGGCAAGATCTGTCCGAGAAATCAAATTGGAAAAATGTCCGTGCATCATTTTTTTTAACAATGGCATCAAAATGAATAAATTTTAACTTTAACTGTCAGGGTTTTTTAAACCCATTTTGTTATTAACAGAGTTTTTCGAAAGCAAGCCTTTTGATTGATGTTGTTTGGCACGGACTCAAGAAAAAGGTGTTCTTTCGGAAAGTTACTACCCAGAAAGAAAGTAAGAGTATAAAAAATGCATAATTTTAACACTATTAAACGCAAATTAAAACCCCCAACAACCCTTTTAAAGGCCAATCACATTTCCAAGAAGAGATAATTAACTTTTAATGTGCACAGTCTAATAGATGGTGAAGTATAAATGTGAAAATAATACTGACCAGTGACATCTATGGAATATATAGGATATGATCATTTTAGTCAAAGTGACATTTTCTTAGTCTCTTGAGACTTTTTAGTGACAAAACAAGAATACAAGTAAAACACATGGGAACAGCAGGAATATTCATTGTCAGAAGATGCCATAGATTTCACCACAACTGTGCTATGTTGCGATTATTCTCATGTAATTGGAATGCTAGTTTTTTCAAACTCCTGTGAAACATTTTACCTGAAATTACGTCTTAAGTATAACATAAGTTTATTAATAAATTAAAATAATAACATTAGACAACTAATTAAGATAAAAAGTATAACACATTATCAAATCTCTTAGCCGGTAGTGAACGTGAACAAATCCGGGAACAAATGCAGCGAGACTGTTAACTATTTATGCGTTATCACATTAAAACAGTGTTTGCTAAACGTTGCTTCTTGAGTCAGCAGTTTTTATGTGTAATAGTACAATTTTTGTGACACCTAAGATGAAACCAAAAACACTGTTTATTTCCATTTCAGTAATAGATTACATGTTTTTTGAAATTTTAAAAGGCGATATTTATAATTACGCAAATGGTGCCATTCCACTGCTCCGAGTTATGGCTTCATAATACATACTTCTTGTATGTTCCTGAACGGAAAATAATTGGCATTCCTCTCTTTCCCATATTATCTAAAAAATTTGCAAAGTTGAACCCGGGAGTTGAACAAACAAGCATGAACAGAGGCGGTAAATCAATGGAGACACATGTTATCAGTATTTGATGTAACGACAATATACACCGCATTCATAGTATGAAAACAATTTTAAAATATGTTAAACCATGCAGTAACATAGACATTTACAGCATCATTAGCAAACTGTTATGTTTGGAAAATACAGGTGTGAATATATGGATAATACGTACAGACATGATATAAAAAAAACAAAAGTATTGCAGCAGGTTTTCCATAAAATAACTATGTACAGTAATAATTTGACTTTTTAAGATATTTCATACACAGTCAATATTCGAAAAACCATAAAAACATTATATGAATACAATAAAATTTGCCTTTTAGTATCTTATAGATTTTTAATCCAGTAATTAGTGTTTTTATAGATGCTGTGTGTTTTTAGATTGGGTATTCATTAATTGTGGTTGCGCCTGTTAGAGGAAGTGTCCATGAGAATGAATTTTAATTTTTGTATTAAAAGTAATGGAAGCAATTCATTTTTTTATAGCAAGGAAAACGACGATTTTGTTACAGCAGGCAAGGTAGCAAATCAAATTATTAAAAAACTGAATGCTAGCCATCCAAAATAAAAATGATGTAGTCTAACATTTTAAAATCTGGGCCATGCATCCCCACCCAAAAATCTTCATGTCGGTTTAGAAAACTGCATGTGACAACGGCCGTCAGGTGGAGCTGAAGTCAATTCAATATGGCGCTGTCCTTGAAAGAGCTCGCTTCGTTATTGAGGTAAAACATTTGTACAAATACTATGCAAGTTATTTTGTTATATATCGTGATTTTCTTATTAACCTATTCCATTAATTACCAAGCACTAGATGGCACATTTCAACTGTTCATTCATGTTGTAGTTTACTTGTAACACCGTTTTGTTTTAATGAGTTACTTTTGTCTTTTCAATGCCATAATTAATTGCCGGCATGATTGTTGATTAGTTCAGTATTTATTGCTGTCTGAGAAATATTGCCGCCTTTGTTTTATAAAATTAAAGCAAATTTAAAAAAAAACTATAACAGTTTTACCAATTTGAATGTTTAATTTGGGATCATGTCATTTAAATTTTCCTTTCAGTGTGTTATCAGAAGATGCCACACAAGCTCAGCCATTTGAATCCCTGGCTTCTTCATTACACCACTATTTTAATAAGCAAGACCATTTCAAAGTGGGCACAGCACTGGTAGGCAGCTATTAATGCACAACTATCGTAATCAGTGATTTGTTACTTTAAGCAAACACACATGTAAATAATGCGTAATTTTGCCTAGAAAACTGTAGTCATGATAAGTAGAATAGATTTTATGACAGAGGATTCATGCCTGCCAGGTGAGATTAAATTTATTTGGCATATTTTTCATATTTACATAAACTGCATAGCATGCCTCGGGTTCAAAGGACTGGTGGTTGGGCAGAAAATTGTGAGGATTTACTGCAGAAAGCATAAAAATAATTAGCATCAGTTCATTTGCAAACTATGGAGAATTGAAAATGATCTTATTGAATATTAAAATGAATTTCATTTGTTACTGTAATACTTTCTCTTCCTTGAAATCATGAAATACTATTCTGTTCCAGGTTCTTTTGCTGCAGAATCCAGATTTGTTGTCAAGTCCAACACAAAAATTAACTGCCATATTTCTTCTGTATGAAATGTACAGGAATGAACCTGTGGCAGTGAATCCTTTTGCTTCTGTCTTTGTGCATCTGTTGGTATGTATTATTTGTTCTTGCAGTGTAATTCGACATGTGTTAATTGGTATTTAATGTACTATATTGAACTGGTATCTTGCGGATTCAAAACACGTCACATGTGTAATATTTAAAAAAATGGTGTTATACATCTAGTTAATGTGAAAATTGACCTATTAGGTACAAAGATTTTGAGGCATTGAGAGACAATGAGAGTAACTTGTTCTCCTCTTATTTGCTTGAGTTCCGGAGCTCACTCATTATTTAGTGGAACTACTTTGTTTCGTGAAATATTGTTTTTTCACATTCACTTGTTTTTTTAAGAACCCACCATCAGATTTCTCAGATACTGGGCAATCATCAGACTTCCACTGGGCCATTCCAAAAATATCAAGTGCGGAAAGATACTTCTTGTCACAACTTATTTCAAGTCCTTCGAAAGAGGTAAGATTAACTTCATAGGTAATGTAATTAAGACGCAGTAATTAGCTTTAAGTTTTAAAATTGTTTGCAGATAAGAAGGGTTTTAACACTATTCTGCAATGTAACTAGGAATTCTCTTGCTGAAATAAGAATTTGGACTCGAGCAACCACTTGCCTGTATTAAATTTTCAAAGAAAACAACCTTTCAGATAATCCTGTATATACCTCTGTGTACATTTATGCAGAGAGTATAAACTATTATCATAGATATTGAAAATGAAGATATCATTCGCTTTGGAAACCTCATAAATGACACAAAAAACTTCATAGGTGCTATGTTATAGATCAATGTAAAATGATAACTGTGTTGAAAGATCTAAAGTTAGTTCTAGTTTAATTGGAATCCCAGATAGCTAAAAAAAAAATAAACTGATTAAAGTTAATGAATTTAAAGATTGATATTTCTATATTTTGCATTCATTGTAGCTATTCAAGAAAACACCATCTCAAGTACTACAAATGGATGTGGGTAATATGCAGGTAAATAAAATAACGGAATACAAATAAATCCAAACTGAAGGTGATGATGTGCCTTTACATTTTTGTGCATTTTCACTGAATTACCTCATTAAATTGGAAAACACAGTTGCTGCTTTGTTTAACAAAATCCAATTGTTGTGAAGTGTGAATAAACTGGTTTATGAATTTTGTTTGTTTGCAAAATGTTTGTGAAAAAGTATAATCGTGTCAATGTAAACATAGGCATCTGGTACTACTGAGTGAAGTCCTATCTAGAAAATTTAGAATAATTTCCAGTCAATTGTGAGCAATGCGTTGACCACATTGCATTAAGTCAGTGCCAGCCACATTAGTGTTAGCAGTGTTTGATCTGCTTTTCTTTCCAGTCTTTTGATGTCAGTGGTTTACAGTTGGCTCTAGTTGAGAGACAGTCTGAAATGCCTGCTGAAAGTAAATCCAGTATTCCATGTGTCATACCTGACCCTGACCAAAGACCACTCAGGTACAAATGCCAGTTTCACATAGTGTTTCTTGTCTTGTTCTGTATACATGCGTCTTCAGTAGGCACTCTACTCCTTCTTTGTTCAGCAGGTCCGCTTCACAAAAAATAGAAAACACATGTTTTATTTCATTTCTTTAGGCTTTCAAGCTGGCTGATTAGAATATATGTTGTCTGCACTATTTCAATTTGCTACCAGCTTATGTATTTGGAAATACTTTAATTTGTGGTCAAAAATGGAAATGTACTGTTATGTTTAAAAAAGTTCCATAAAAGGGATGTTTAAGAATGAATGCTAAAAAATGCTAAGAAAATGTTTTCCTATTTGTTTTTAGTTTGGAAGATCCTGGAAACCCTCAACAACCAAATTAACAAATTAGAGCCATCATGCTCTGCTTAACCAGATAATGCAGTGTCCAGTTTTTAATATAGAGTTTCACTTCTGCCTGTTTTTTCAGCTCTGACCATTACAATAAACCTGATTGTATTAATCCAGATGTACAGAGGCAGACTACAGAAGCCCTATTAACAGGAAACGACCCATATGTTGAAAAATGTATGAAACCTGAATTTATTCGACTTGCACCTCCTTTACACATTGCAGAAGATGAGGTCAGTTTTGCACCTGTTAACACAATACGTTAAACACAATATTTCAGTTTTCTGTTGTACTAAGGAAGTAAATGGAACACTCATGTCTATATTACTAAACAAAAAGAGTCGATTTTTCTCACTGATATTACGTCTAGGCACCTATCACTATTCGTGTTTAACCATGTCCGGTACATTACTTGCGTTCTCATCTTCAGCAATTTTACTGTCGATGTCATACGTTCGATACGTTCTCAGTGGCGGTTTCTAGCATTTAACCCAGATGCTAATTCCGAGCCATAATTCTTAATCTATATGAGGACCATGAGGCATAACACTCCTAATCGATATGAGGACTATACCTGCAAGAATTGCGAGGTCTATTTCTAGTAATATGAGAAAAAAGCTAGCTTTGGATCAGTTCAAGTGCAAAAGGGACATTCTCTCTCTACCGGTCTTGAGTACCCCAACAGCACAAACAACAAGCGAACTTACACAAATTTGAGATAAGTTTTTATTTTCTGCAGCTTGTGTGGATGAACCCAACCGAGGCTGAACATATGCCTGAAATTGCGTGGGATGCAACTATGTGTGTCACAAACTCCGCAGGATCTGAAGTGCGTCGCCTTATGGTAAAAGCTTTTAAAGGTCCTCTTATTTTACAACAACAGCAACAGTTACTGGGAGAACTTGAAAAAGATCCTAAATTGGTGTATCATATTGGGCTTACCCCCACAAAGGTACCGCTTTGTGTTGACTTTTATGTTACATGTACATATTACAGACTTGTAATTTTAAGTTTGATATTCTTTGTAATATACTTTGCATAATTACGCAATAATTTTGTATTTAAACAATATTTAAAAAAGAACCTGTAAATACAACTGTTAAATTGTGCATATTAAAAACTGTTTTCATATAAATGTACTTGCGTTTGTGCATTATTGTGGTATAAAAATGTATTTTTTTGTTTATTCATTTTAGCTGCCTGATCTTGTGGAGAATAATCCATTAGTTGCCATTGAAGTCCTTTTAAAATTAATGCAGTCAAACCAGATCACAGAGTAAGTTTCAAATTATAAGTATATAAAGCCTGTTCAAGTCATTACGCTGATCGTTTCTCCTGTTTTTGTCAAGCACCTGATTAATCGGTGTATTGTTTTTTTAGGTATTTTTCAGTTCTAGTGAATATGGAAATGTCCTTACACTCAATGGAGGTCGTCAATAGACTAACCACAGTAAGTGCCAATATTTCTTGTAGTGCGCTTCTCTCTACCTGTAATAACTTTGATTACTGAAAATTTAAAAATAGAAGACCTTGTTTTAGTTGGTATGTTTGTAGATATTCCTGTTTGTTTAATCGAATTATCAAAAATAGTGATTTCTGCAAAGTGAAGTAATTAGAGCAGTATTGTGTCACCACATAAATTTTCAAAAATGCATTGTTCCTATTTTGCACGTTGCTTTTTAGGCTGTAGATCTGCCTTCAGAATTTATTCATCTGTACATATCTAACTGCATCTCAACATGTGAAACAATAAAAGATCGATACATGCAGAATCGACTTGTAAGACTTGTCTGTGTTTTCTTGCAATCATTAATTAGGAACAAAATCATAGATGTGAAGGTACGACATTATTAATTTGTTTAAACTATTTAAAATAAATTTTGTGTTTTCTGCACTCGTAATATTTGGTATTTCCACTTCAAATAAGTTGTGTTTTTTTACATCACAGTACATACTGAGCCATGAAGTAAGAGATAAAAACAATCCTTGTAGTCACATGACTAATCGTGTGTGCTTATTATAAATAAAAAACATTCATTTTATTTTCAATTGCAGGATATTTTTATTGAGGTTCAAGCATTCTGCATTGAATTCAGTCGCATTCGAGAGGCTGCTGGACTTTTCAGACTGTTAAAGACTCTAGACAATGGAGAAGCACCTCCACCAGCCCAGACTAAATAAGACTTTTAATAAAAAAGTTGCCTACCACAGGATAGAGACTATTGAATGGACTGTCCGCCTTGCTCATAGCTACAACATGCTTATACAACACAAGGTGAAAGGAAGAAAAGCAGAATGGCTACTCAGTGATTACAACAACATGTTGTTTTACAAAATTTTATAATAAAATGTAATAATAATTACAATACTTTTCTCTTACGTAGAGCAAAAGTTGTTTATATTATGTTAATGAATTAATGAAATGTCTCAATCTTTTGAGCAGCAAATCAAGTTAACGTTGTTCCCCTTTAATTTTTTCTGTGGAAAAGGACCTTTTTTAGAAAATGCAATCACCTACAATATTTAATGTTTTGTTATATTCAATTTAATTTTAGAAATGTCTCCCCCCTCTAAAAATGGAACGGCTCTTAATGGAACTTGTAAATAAATAAATAAACCTATTCCATGAACATAAGAGAATAGTCGGAAATTCCTCTCGTATCATGTCTGTCCGTGCACATCTTTACATATATGACAATAATGATTTTGTTATACAGGCAGCCTTCATATCCGTTGATGTCCAACTCGGTCTCTAGGAATTAGTCTTAATTCTGAGCCATGCTTTAAAAATACATTACCTGAAAACAAAAAACTGCTTTTAATAAGTGGATTTTAACTGAGACAAATCTAAAATGCTCCAAAGGGAGATCTTTGCACTGTATGATATTAGTCACAGATGTTTACTTTATAATCTTATTCCATCATCACCATTGTGTCCAACGGCAAACTAGAGTAGTTACAACTACAAAAGCATTTAAAAATTCCAAAGCTAGTCTCCGACTAAGTTTCAATTAAAATAATTTTTTTCCTGTATTTCATTTATTTTAACCACATATAATGTAGTTTAAAATTTAAAAACACTACCATACTATTATAAAACAATATGATTCTTGAGCTAACCCAATGTTTTGTAACTTCCACTACGGTCAAGTCTTTCCTTTTAAAACTATTCCTAACTTGTGGTGACCTACAATGTTAGTGAATTACCTAGATTCATGTTTCACTAAGACACAGTCCTATTAACTCGTGATGCAAACTGCATTACACAGTTACCAAGTGTCACTTCTAACTTACCTGCACTTTGAGCAGGATTAATTCCTATACCATCATTTGTTATAATTGCACTGGTTGCAGCTGGTACTTTAAACTGAAAAATAATGCAGTGTCCATCAACAAAGTTAGAACTATTGTAAATGCCTCAAGGGTTAAATTAATTTGTTTATTAGTTATACAGAAAAATATCTGCAAAATGCCTCAAAAGAAGACAACTTTAGAAATCATTTTGTTATAATACACAGCTCTATGAACCACCCTCTGTCGGACATTAACAAATGTAAGATAATTTTTATGTTTTACATTCGTACCTCTTCAGCAGCAAATTTAAGTACAGCTGTAAATGGCGTCTGCTCTGGTACACTTAGACTGGAAAACAAACACATAGTTTATGATGGAATTACGATAAACTTTAGCTACATTAGCTCTAACATCATAGCTGAGTAAAGCAGCGATCTACAGTAGTACAGTGAAAAATACTTGACTAGCTCGGTGGAGAAGCCATGAAGATTTTAGTAATAATAGTTCAGATAAGTGACCGACATGCATTGCTGTAATTTTAAAATATGATGAGCATGATGGTGGTTGTGGTATATGGAATCAAAGAATACCATTGTTATATTTCGAGTTACATGCCTGAAAAGCCTTACCAGGACCTCGAAGATGTTATTTTAAAATATGATGAGCATGATGGTGGTTGTGGTTTATGGAATCAAAGAATACCATTGTTATATGTCGAGTTACATGCCTGAAAAGCCTTATCAGGACCTCGAAGATGTTATAAATATGCATGTATACCGTGATCCATTAATGAAACGACTAAACAGGTAAAATTTATTACAAAATGACTTTACAATTATTACACACCGGTATTCCAGCGGTAACGTTATAGTTATAATTAATAATAATTATACTGAACATATGGTACTGGGATGGTACTCACACTTTATATGGTAATTTTGGGTCAGATGTCAGCGTAATCTTGAACGTAACCTTTGACCTGAAATACGAATGATAGTAAATAACCAGCGAACTCAAACTCATATAAAAAACTCACCCGAGATATTATTAAATTGACTGAAGAAAAACCATTACTTAGTACAGCACTCACATCTTGTGGGTTGATTTCCCGGAACAGGAAGTATGACTACGTCACCAGGTGCTCGAATAAATACAATTCGAAACAATTACAAACCAAGCTAAAATAATTATACAATCGAAGAAAAATACATTTAAAGGGAATATAAACATAAACTACAGAGAAGTTTACCTGCATTTCTTGTCCAAAGTTTCAACAAAACTGAAACAATATTTCAGACTTATCACGAAGTCATGTGACTTTTGTGTACATCGTACATTCACGAGCCATGGCGAGAAAGGGGAGTCTGCTTGTTGTGGCAACTCTGTTAATTTTCTTTACTTTAAATCCAAATTGTGGTAGATCTGAACAGATTGATAAACAATTTGAAGACGAGGAATTATCAAATGAATATTTAAAATCAAAAGAACATTGGCTTGAAGAGGATTTTAAAAATTTACGCACTCTGTCGAAAAGAACAGACGAAGGAGGTTCGTCTTTCATAGCATTTTACTTGGGTGAAATTTTTGTGTGAAAAAGTCAGCTGCTGTATGATATCTTCATGCAAGCTGATATTATCTCTATTCATGGGAATTCACAAGTCGTTGCCAGAAGTTTACTTGTTTACGTAAATATCAATGAAAATAAAAAGGGCTAGAGACCATTCCCATTATTCTAAAACAGTTTATCAGTTATTTATCTTGTATCTGGTATCGGTACCACGCTGCCTCTAATATCGGTAGTATCGGTACCATGCTGTAGACTTGTAATCACTAGATAATATAGGTGCATCTTAGCTTCTTATCTAATTTGTTAATATTAATTTAGGGAGAGGTGTTGTCGTTATATGAAACCAGTTATACATTTTCAAATTATTTAGCCTTTTTAAAATTAAATTTTAAAAAAATTAAATATTGGATTAAATAATATTCGAAGCAGTTCATTGAACTCTCTGCGTTTTTAGTTAACCGTTTTGACGGACTGTTTTTTTGTTGTCATTGGGGTATGTGACGATTTTCATATATCTTGTAAAATGTCTCCCCAATCGCACTTACAGTGATAATAGCTAACATTTACCTTGTTATATATAAAGTTTTAAAATAGCCTGGGGCAGTTTATTGGTGTTCAGTCAAACAGAAATGGAAGTTACGCAAGACATGAAGTTTCTCGAACACAATAAAAGAGTTTTGGTAGTCTCTAAATGAAAAAAATGTGCTTTTTGTTAAGACTTCACATTATTTTAGTATCAGAAAAAAGAATGTACAAGACAGAATGCTCAAAAGGAAATTTTCACAATCTTATTAAACATTCCGGCCAATTTGAATACCGTAATGTAAAGAGCAAGAACATTTAATGGATAGTTATATGTTCTATTTTCGAATACTTATTACAGTTATATCAAATATTTTGTTCTCCATTAAAAATACAATGAAAAATATCTTGTTAGCGGACATTTTGTTTTATTATTTTAAATTTAAAGTAATAATGATACTTTAGTAGTTTGACAGAGCAAGGGTTAAAAGTTTATCACAGAAATGGCCTATTTCGAATTCAGATGAAACGGCTAGCTAAGGGCTAGGGGGGTTTTCACGAGCAGCGAGCATTGGGGTCTGTTAAGTCCGAACATGCAGCGAGCATTGTCTTTTGGCGGTAATTTTTTTTTCTATTTTTTTTTTAACTTGCCCGCGAGACATTTTCTTTTAGCGATTTTTTTTTTGCTTCTTCTTTTTTTTTGGTTGTTAATTTTTCTTGTTCAGTGCGAGCAGCGAGCACTGCCAATTTTTAAGTGCGAGCATTGCACCCTGGGGGACCTCATACTACCCTCCTATCCAGTTCTGTGAATATACGTAACTTAACTGGCTCATATATTTTTGTTTAATTTATGCGTAGCTCACAGAACCTGTACAAAATAGATTTGTTTTATGATATTTTAAGGCAAAACTAGGGATAAGATTCCATATATATTTGGTTTATTAAGTTACCATCTCACTAGATATTTTACAGTACCTATTCTATTCTACTATTCGCATTTGATTGATTTAGAAATTTTGTTATTTTGTAAGACAAACTGCTCAAAATTCCGGGGGTCCGACTCAAATTTAATACTGGTACCCATGTGCGTGAATGGGTTTTTGAAAAAGTCCCAAAATGCGTTTTCCCATTTTTAAATTTTGACCCCTTTTCACTGGCTGAAAGAATTTTAAATACATCAGTGCGTGTGAATTTTTTTTGAAAATGCCCGGGAAACGGAATTACGGGAAATTCATTCGAACTCCGAGACCAAGTTTGGTCAAGAGGCTGGTAGTTCTCAAGGATGGTTTTAATCCGGTTTTTGATCGATTTCGATACCCTAAACGTGTACAGTTAATCAAATAAAGTACCATTTTTTTATATTTTATCGAAAAATGTAACCCTAAATGCGTAACGCGCGTTAACATGCTTTGTTCTTATAAAAATCATCATTTTTACGCGTTTTTGTTCACGCACATGGGTACCAACCATTGATTTAAATCGGACCACCGGGCTCAAAATACATTTTTTGTTCCTGTTAAAGAATTTTCTGGGTGTCATTTCTATAATCAAGTTCAGAAAGTAAATAGTTTGGCTTTAATTAAACAGATAGTAACGTGAAAGTACAGGTCATTTTCAAAAATCCTTATACATGTACACGCGTTTGGTATAAACCAAAGGAAGTTTTTTTTTCATCTATACACTTCATTAGAATTTTTTTTCTACTGGTGTAATATTTATCTTGATATTCAAAAGAAATTTTCTCCGATTACAAATTAAGATAATTAATTATATCTAATACAAAATAATATAATTATATGTAATACGCACAGCTTATTATTTATACAAGGATGGCCACTAAAATTTTGCTATGATTGACTACAGACCACCTAGTGGAAATTTGGGATACAAGGAATGTTCACCCTGAAAGAATCCCGCCAATTTTTATATGAAAAATAGCTTTAGTTGCGAAATTGTAATTTTATTCCTTTCGCCAAAAAAATGCATACTTCTCAATTAGAAGTGATCACTGTGGCCTGCACAGGAAGAAAAGGGGAATAAAAGGAGATATTTATGCAGACTTCATATTTTTTGGTTGGGTACTGTACTAGCCACACGTGATAATGCGTGATAATGCGTGATTAGACAGATTTATTTCTCATCAATTTACCAAAATTCATGATCAAATAGAAACTTTTGAAAATATTCTGCTGCAATTTCGTAGATAACTTCTTGTTATTAAAATATAAGATAAGACAACTAGAAGCATATTGCTGGCACATTATCATCTATAAGCCATTATTGTACGAATACTATTCCTTATTTAACAGAGCCGGATTACTTCTGTGAACGTCCCGAACCACCACAGTTCGGTCACATAAAGGGTAACGACTATGCCGCTGGATCAACTGTATATGTTTACTGTGACAAAGGCTATTACTTGCAAGGTCCATCACCAATGACATGTGTGTATATCCCCGATCCCTTCAACAAGGGGGTCATGTGGGACCCGCCTACACAAAGGCTCTGTGTGCGTAAGTATTTGTATGAAATGTAATTGTTTTAATTTATGTTACAGATGATTATGCAAGACAGCGTACTTTATACAGGAGTCTAATTGTGATAATATCTGTTAGTGAGAGTTTTTATAAAGTGCTTGGTTGAAATAATTAAGGAATTAAATATGTGTAAATAGAAATAAACGTGTGCATATTTGTTGAGTGCCTGCTGATTGTTCTATCAGATTTATTTTAATGGCATTCGTTTTTATTGTACAACATTTTCCCAATATGATTTAGCAATCGTACCATGAAACTGATGACCCCTGCTCTTAAAATATTTAGCATCATGCGTTAAATTTTTGGATTTGTTTGTAGCCAATGATTATACCCCTAGTAAAACAAATACTGAAACAAAGACAATGTATTGGAATTCAGAGAAAATGCACTTGAATCCAGAAGAAAACCCTTTAATTAATACTGAAGGTAAGCAAAATAATTTTACAGTAGTAACCTACTGAAGCTTAACAATGTCGAAAGGCGGTTCCTTGCTTCTTACCAGAAGTCATTTTAAAATCTTTTTTCTTCTTGAAGAGACGATAAGTTATGGTTAGAAAACGTTGTATTTGACTTTATTGTGTTTGCAATATAGACTTGTCATCCGAGGATGAGATCATCGAGAATGAGGAAGAGGAGTTTGTACCTGGACACAGTGTAGAAACAACTGAAGAGCAAAAAGAAATTGGACCTCCAATGCAACATGAAACACCAAGCGGTCATATAGGTAGACACTTTTGTATTATATATGTGTGTGTGTGTGCGTGTGTGCGTGCGTGCATGTGTGCGTGTATGTATATAAAATATTAAAATATTTACATGATAGACGAATTTAATTTTTATCTATATATAATTAATATTCCATAATTATTTAACGGTTCTTTATGAAAACCCCCGCTTTAGTTACAAACTAAACAAACAGGACAATCAGTGGAATATTTAACAATCTACCGTAAATGTACTTTCCATTCTTTCTAATATTTAATGACTGTAATTTAATCTTTTCAGAACCTGAAGAAAAGTCTGTAACCGAAGCATCCATTATGCCAGAATTATGCACTCTTCCAAAAAAAGTTGGACAATGTCGTGCCTCAATGCCAAGGTACTTCTTTAACACAGACACCGAGCAATGTGAACCGTTCTTGTATGGTGGTTGCAAAGGAAACGATAATAATTTCACGACAAAAGAAAAATGTGTTGCTGTTTGTCATCAGTAATAAATTTGCATTTGACTATTATAAAATGTTTGTCAGTTTTGTGATCTGAAAAGAGTAAACAGTCAGTTATAAATTGTGATGGCAATCGGTATTGGGATAGTCACCAAAAATGTCTTTCGATATCTTGAAAATTGCTTGTGCAATAAACTTAATTATTGTTATAAAAATAATCAGTGCCGCAATAGTTATTTTATCGACATTTTCTTGATAAAGGCACCAGATGGAGCTGTGTCTAGTTACGTGCAACATTCTTTATTATTTCCTGCATGATTAAATCGGTTAAATTGTACCTGTATCTGACAGTAGTAATACTATAATGATGCAGCAAGGTATTCATTTATTGGTTATACGCTCCGAAAACAAATAAAAATATTGAAATAAGTTATTGCTGTTCGTAACAATAAAAGTCAGCCAAATCTAAATCAACAATGACAATGATCGTATTTGATGCGTGCGCAAAATTTTAGCAGTAAAAGGATTACAACCAGGTTTTGAATTTAGCTGTAATTGTTAATGAACTACTCTCACATACTAGGAAGTGATATAAACTTACTTGAAATTGATATGCACAATTTAATATATTAAAGTAAAGTCAGTAAATGTTATACAAAGTTATTCCAGGCGCGACCATTTTTTGAAGGTAACTAATTACAAGGTAGCTATTAAAATTCCAAACCTAAAAATTAATATACTTGTAAAATTATGGTAAGCATATTTATTTTTGAGATAATACTTTCTACAGATATAAGTATTCACATGACAAAAAGCATTTATATCGACTACGTAACAGTTTGTGAAAAGATAATTATTGTGATATATTTTTGTGAAAATAAATCATATTTGAATATAAACAGTTCAAATATATTCCGCAGACATCTTTATTTACAAGAACACCATTGCTTGTATATGCTTTTGCATTTTAACTGACTATTTTAAGGAGCGCCAGCAGCTAATCCAGTCATTTAAATACAATGCATTTTCACCGTTAAGAAATTGCTTAGGAAAATATCAATTGAAACACACCCATCTATCTTAAACTACATTTAAAAGATGACCACAGAAGTTGCAGTTTGGGCATTCAGAAATATCAGGGCAACTATATTAGCCTCTTGATTACAAATACTATGCTTATTTTTATTATAACAACACTGTACAAAACGAAAATATCCAAAATAATACAAAATAACTATATGTAATACTCTTCAAAGCGCGACAGAATCAGACGACAGGTCTAAATCTTTTACAATGTAATCAATACAACAGGAAAACATGAATACAACAAATGAAGACAATGCCACAATAATCCTAAACAATTATAAAACTACAAATTCAATATATTAAAACCTACCCCTTAGTTTAACAGCGTTCTTCTTACATGAAATAGTCTATTTTTGAGAGGGGTTGGTAAAGGGACCTTACCGGGGGGGGAGGGGGGTACTCGTGTTTTTTTTAATACGGGGATGTGCCGCGGAAACCAATCCAAAATTCTAACTTGCGTTAGCAAACCCAATCCAAATATTTTGAAATATAATGGTAGCAATCCAAATTTTGCGAAATATAAGGGTAGCAATCCAAAATTTTAAAATATTTGAGTAACAATCCATTTTTACGCAAACTAACTGATACAAACCAAATTCCAAAAATCGTTTTATGGATACAAACCTAAAATTAATCCGAATTATCTGCTGTAAGCAGCGGGTAGCAATCCAAATTTTTGAATTTCTTGACGATAGTAATCCAAAAAAATACAGTAAGAAGTATACAATCCAAATCCAAAATTTTCAACTGGGCTGCACACCCCCACCAAAAAAATACCTCGAGTACCCCCCAGGGGGACCTAAATTCACAAAACCGGTTCTTATACACATCTATAATTAATCCAAAAATGTATTCAAAAATGCATATATATATATACACTTTCAACACACGCTGCGGCATGAAGTATGCAAAACCAAAATTGCGTATAGAAGCAATATTATAAGAGCGACATATATCAATATATAAATATCAAGCATACAAACAGCCCGAGGCATATCAGCCAGACACAGGCTACTAGGCTCACTCGTGTTAAATAATTTGTCGCTTTACGCACAACTTGTCCAAAGTCTTCTCCTGCTATTCAATTTTATTGTTTTTCACCATTATTATATACATAAAAGAGAGTATCAGGTTCTAAATTATTCAAGTTCAATATAAACGGCATTACTTGATTGTTTTTCCAACGACCTTCTTAACTTTTCTGAATGTTCGTATTTCTTCATTTCTTGTAAGCTTGGATAAGCATACCCGTCGTTGTCAGGAGTAACCATTTCTTGGTTACCGTAGCTCCCACAGTCAGAATGTACATTACGATAACCCACATTTTGTTTTCCATGAACACTTGCAGACGAATGGGGATACGTGGCACATATTGTAGGGAGGCTGCACGAACGCTGGTTACGACCAGTAGGTATTGAAAATAAGTTGTGTGGTACAGATTTCTTTGTACAATTGCTGCAGATATTTTCATATTTTGCCGACAAATGAACGCATGAAGCGCATAAGCCAAACTGACTTGGGAAAGACCTTGACGATAGATCATTTTGCATTACATTTTGGTAATCTGGTGGAGGGCTACGGCCACGTTTTACATGCTTTTCCTGCACGGGCAGTTGAGGTAATGGTGAAGATGGCGGGCTAATGTAATCATCATGAATGTATACAGCAGAATCTTTGGATTTGGCAGTGTTGCTTAAGGACCGGAAATTCCGATTGATTATTACCTTGTCGTTTGCGTTTTCAGGCAGAGGATCATAATTTTTTCCGCGCCGTTCTTGGTTGGTACTGGCAGTACTAATGCTGTTGTTGTTACTGCTGTTGATGCTGCTACTTTTTTTCCCTTCGCGATAACTTGAAGTACTGTCCTTTGGTTCTCTACCTGTGTTCAATCGGCCGCTATTCCTATCGGTATTATCATGTTCAATAGATCTTGTGCCTCGTTTTTTCCTTTCGTTTCTTAGATGATTCCAAATGTATCTTAGCAAATAGATCAAAATGACTACAACCATTAGCGAGCCACCAGCTGCTGCCGAATATTCTAAACCTTTACGTAACGTGTCTTCAAAGATATTCAAAGATGCAACGTCGTCCGTTTTTTTTGTAGTGCTGAACGTATTGACCGGCTCTGTTTTGATATCGGCGATGTCTGCCGTAAAAGTGGTAAACTCCGAGTCATGGCGGTCTTCATTGCTGTTCGTATTGGTTGATATAGACGTTAACGATGCTGGTGTATTGCTGCTAGCGCTTTCATTAACTAGCGATGTGTATGATGTCCATGGTTGGTCATTGGAAGTAGTTGCAACAGATTTACCATTGCCACTGGTAGCA
This sequence comes from Phoronis ovalis, assembly GCA_028565635.1. NCBI lineage: Eukaryota > Metazoa > Phoronida > Phoronidae > Phoronis > Phoronis ovalis. The sequence continues at coordinate 1,945 of JAOXYB010012233.1, read as the reverse complement.
CTTCCAGTGAAGCCAGTGGATGACACTGTTGTCGTAAAATCGGTTGGTGAGCAAGTTATCTCACTAACATCAATTGTTAGTGTTAGCAAAGCTGTAATGAAGCAAGAAAAAATCATTCATCGATCCAGACTTAAGATATTTATAACTTCCATACAGATTGGTATATTATGATAACACACAGACTTATCTGTATGTTACATATCAAAAGGACACGTACGCGATGTATAATCAATTGTATACATTGTTCAAAATACCTTTATCCACTGAAATATTTTCTTATAAGGAAATATTATTTTTTAAGAATATTTCCCCCAATGAAGTACTGCATGCGACTATTGATACTTATTAGTACCTTCTGAGCAAATGTAAAATATGTTTAGTTGTATACAAAGCCAATTTATTTTCAGTATGTTACTGTTTCTGTTATCTATAAGTATATAAATAAAAAAAACAAGTATTTTAGTTAAGAAAAAATGCCATAATGCTTTGCAAGTTGTCATCTATTTGTGACAAATAAAAGCAATGCACTGTTTATAAGTATTCCAAAAAATGTATATATAAAAATGTAATTTTTACGCGAAATGAGAAATCCAATTTAGACTTCGCGTTTTTACATAGATCTATGTTTTTTGTATGCATTTTAAATTCAAAATTCAAATTAAATACTGCAGCAAAGAAATAGCAAAACTTACCGACTGTCACAAAATTTTGAATGTAGCATACCATCATGATCAAGAGTCTGCTATTCGCGAATTAACAAGGACACAGTTCCAGTCTCCAGTTAAAACGAATTATCGACAATGATCAAGGCTTGTAATATTTTTATCTAATACAGGGAAAAATTATGTACTTTTTAAACTTTTTACTAGGTAAAGCTCCTAAATACAAAAAATCGTAACTATCAGTTGCGTAATTATAGTACATAAACAGCAAACACGTCTCATACCGTCTGCATGGTGGATCTTACGATATGACCTTTTCCGTTGTCAAAACCGTGTGAAATGTAAAAACTTATTAATATTTCCGGGTTCAAAACTGAGGCTTGCAAAAACATGCCAGAGCTAAAAATCTAGGGTGGTTTATTTCCGGCACTTTTATTTCCTTCTACCACTTGAAATACATGATATGATCATATCTTTACATAAAAAATTCTGGTATAGAATAATTATCCCTGGGGGCTTAAGGGGAATATTCCGCTAGCTCGGGATACCTTTTTGACAAATTTTAGTATATTTCAGGGCACCGTTTAAGCTCCTGTGGGAATAGTTTTTGAAGCCTGGCCTTGTCAAGAACTCTTTTGGAAAGTTATATTTCGGGTCTACTTTTATAGTAAAATAGTGTACAATATATAATAAAATATATAAATGACATTAATTTAAACATTTGGTATGTTTTGTAATTTTTGGTATATTTCGAGGTATGTTTTATAATTTTTGGTATATTTTGGCGTCCAAATCTCCACATTTATGATACAGAGTTAGTCCAGAAATGTTACCCTCAGTAGCACACCCAACCCCAAAATATATCTTAGAGACCCCCGGGATAATTATATACTTCACATTGTATTTATATTACATGAAAAATGGGTTGCTCTCCCCCTTCCTGTTAAATATTTATAAGTATATGGCCTCGTGTGCGGCTAATTATTATCTGTTCAGTCAAATTTTACGATATACAGTGGTGTGATAGCACTGCAGGACTGTTTTATGCCTCCGTTTTACGACAAGAAAACATTTCCGCAAAATGATTGTAGAATAGTGTCTGGGTCAAGTTAGTTTGATTGTTTGAAAGTGCTATATAGTTCACGGATAACTTTTATACCGCAATGTATTAGGTGATCATATACCCGGGGGGGGGGAGGTACTCACGGTATTTTTTGGTGGGGGTGTGCAGCCCAGTTGAAAATTTTGGATTTGGATTGCATACTTCTTACGGTATTTTTTTG
>JAOXYB010012122.1:0-12923 GCA_028565635.1 Phoronis ovalis | reverse complement strand
ACATTTATAAACATAAACATACATGTACTATATTATACAATACACATTTATAAACATAAACATACATGTACTATATTATACAATACACATTTATAAACATAAACATACATGTACTATATTTGCCTCAGTGTGAAATGCTGATGGCCTTTTATATGCAGTCTACTTATTTCTTCTAGCATAACACAGGTCCAATTATAAGTAATCAATTCCACGTATTTATTCACGGTATTGGATTTAAAGATACAAACTTGACGGCTTTCACCTCTAAAGAAAAAAGTTTAGATATCAGCGGGTTATCGATCACTCAGGAAGTTTCTTACACGTTCCCTGCCGCCTCTGATAGAAATAGAGACTCTAGCAACAAAATGACGGTATTGAAGAACACGATTATTATTCGGTCCATTTTAAACTTGTTGAAGTTAAATTGTAGCTAATAAGTGAAAAGATATACAAAAAGTATATATATTTTGAAAGTATACGGAAAACATCTGCAAAATTGGAAATTCATTTGAACCAAGTGAAACTTCAAATATCTGAAATATTATTTGTAGGCATATATGTAAACATTATTTGTGCAAAAGTGTCAACTATGTAGCGTTAGATTTCTTTCACGTTTCAAAAATTGAGTTGTATACTTTCAAAATTTTTATTTATATTTAATAAGCTAAAGTTTAACTTAAAGTATAAAGTATGACCAAGTTGTGCCATACTGTACGTTACATGTGAAAATTTACAGTACGTGTTAACAGCTAATTTAACATATGAATCATATCAAGTAATATAGTTTCATGCACATAGTAGTGGTCTTGATTTACACATATGTGAGATTGTCTGGCATTTCTTTTAGTATTTTCCCAAATGACTGCATTTTCATTACGGCAGTAAAGCTTAATTTGTTTCTATTCACAGACAAAGAAAGCACTGATAATTGATGCTGTTGCATTGTTCGGTCGTGCAATGATCAGTTTCATGCAAAGAGGAGTTACAACTATCAGAACTACAAATATTACATGTGGCATACGGCCCGAACCCTGGTCTTATGGGGATGATATCATGAGAGAGTTAAAGAGAGTAAGTGTATTTACATTTTCAAAAAAACACCCAGTAAACTAGCATTTATCTCACCTTGGTTTTATGTTGTTTCTTTGAAATAATAATTTGCTTTTTTATAAATTAATTCATATGTCTGTGTCCCGGAACTTGAACAAGATGCGGTGAAAAGTACTAAAGTTTCGATGATTTTATTGCACGTGCGAGGGAAATAAACTTCTACTATACTACTACTTGATTGTGGTCATGTTTCTATCACGAATATTATGGCAGTACTTCACCATAGCAATGACAACCGAAATGACAATTCTCTGCCGATGTCATCGAGGATGACGTTGACGATGTTGCTGATCACAATGATGAATGAAGAAGACTATAAGATCACATGCTAAGTTTGTTATATTTTTGTTGATACAGCAGTTATGTCGCAGACATTATCATCTTGATTACATAAAACACTCAATGATATTTCTTTTAAAATCACTAAAAATTTAGCAATGTCTTTTGAAGGTACATGGATTTGCTGGCTTGACTGGAAACGTTAGTATTGACGATCAAGGACACCGTGATCATTTTCTCATAGATGTTTTTGAAACGCAAAAGAAAGGTGGATCATTGGCTAAGGTGAAAGACAATCATACTTCAAGACATATGTATGTTTACTTGTAAACTATCAACTTCAGAAATGTTTCGATTTGAAACGAATCTGCTTTCACTGACATTTCATATAAAAGTTTTCATTTATCATTTATCTCTAGATCGGACATTGGAAACACAACTGCACAAGGAACCCAAATACTTCTAATAGCTGTTACAAAAATGAGAGCATACCAACTGTATATAACAAACCAGAATCTAGAAGAACAAAGATAGTTAGAGTTACAGCAGTGCTGGTAAGTCATTATTACTCGATTCTTGTTATCAGATTGATTCTCCAAATAAATATTTACATCATGATTACAGCGTACATTTGTATGCATTGTATTGGCATACATACTCGTAATGCATACAGAACATTATGTATATCATTAAGCATTGGTCATGATTGTTTATAATTGATGTGTTGAACATTATATGAACTATAAAGTTTTTAAATTTCTTCTTTACCCACGTACCAGTCAAAACCATATATGTATGAGGTTATAAAAACACAAGGCGGAAGACCCCCAACTGGTAATGACAAGTATGAAGGTTACTGTGCTGATTTAGCAAAACTTGTGGCAGATAAAGTGAAATTTGACTACACCATTATACCTTCGATAGATGGTAAACACGGTGCTAAACGTAAGGTCAATGGAACTGATGTATGGAACGGCATGGTAGGAGAGATTCAGCGAGGCGTAAGTGTACAACTATCGTAAAACTTATGCAAATCATTGTATGTGATTTTCATCCTGGGCGGGTCGACAGTTGTGCCGCAACCATAACTGCAGTGTGTTAAGATATTTGTAAGTAAAACTAAATTATCAAAATAATACTGCAAAGAAATTGATTATACCTTAACGACAAGCCATGAAGAACTGTAGGAAATTTGTATTCAACTTGATTTTACTACTATTACTACTATTTAATTTAGTTAATTAATCTACTTGTATTTCATGTTTAAAGGTGAATTAAATTCTTTTGTATTTAAAACGAAAGTCAACCTTTTCTAGTATCATTTTTCATGACTATGTCCACTATCGCATGTTATTATAAGCTTGCGTTTAAAAATGCAATTTTATATATAATTATACGTGTCATAAATAATAAATTTACTGCTATGTATATTTTGTAGGAGAAAGATTTAGCCATAGCTGATATAACCATTATGGCTACTAGAGAAGAGGCTATATATTTCTCTAAACCCTTTATGAGCTTTGGTGTCAGTATAATGATAAAGAAGCCAGATCCTCAACCAACAAACGAATTTTCATTTTTGACTCCGTTAGCGTATGAGGTAATCAAAACAACCATATCTTTAGTGCAAATTAAGCAATACCTCTCTTTATGATCACGCAAATATGTTCTGCACATAAAAACATGTCTAAGTATTGTGATCCTGAGATAGGCACCACGAGAGAACGGATATGATATCAACTGTATATGATATCAACAATATTACGATATCAACTTGCGATTCAAGCTCCCACAGGTAGCTCTTCAATATAAAATAAACTACAATGTATGGGTCATATAAGGAATATCGAAGGCATGATTTCGTACTTCGCTGCTGACAGGTTTAAATTTCATTAACCAACCCCGCTGATAAAATAGTGATAAAACTGTCTTCCCTCTCTTATAATGTGTTCAGCTTTTTAACGATATACTGACTTTGCTTTTTGTAAATTCAAAGTAAATAAACACACATTGCTATGTTTCTTTTGCGAACACTAGCTATGGATGTGTATCGTATTCGCGTACATCGGTGTAAGTGTTGTGCTGTTTCTGGTAAGTCGGTTTAGCCCAGACGAGTGGACTGGTGAAGACTCAAAGTTACAGAACAGTATGTCTATTTGGAATAGTTTATGGTTTTCACTCGGTTCATTTATGCAACAAGGTTGTGAAATATGCCCCAAGTAAGTATTTACACTTTGTTTTACATGTGTCATGTTTCGTTAAATCGTTTGGAGTGTAGCTTAGGAGGACATATCTTTTCCCTGATTTTTTTACCAAAATATTTTCCCTGATTTTTTTACCAACTTAAAATTCGAGAGATTCAAGAGATTCAAAATATAAAATTGGCTACTTATTAGATATTCGAGAAATTCGAGAGATTTATATATAAAGTTTGATTTTTGGTAGGGGAATTTTTTTGGATGAAATGAATTTAAAAGTGTTTAGAGTTATAACCCAGGTAATGGCTTTTTGGGTATATATTGATATCATGAAGTTACCAGCCTACGTTATAATATAATGATCAATGTAGGATTGGAAGAAAGAAAGCAGGAAAGGAACAAAGAAAGAAACAGACAAACAAGCAAAGAAAAAAAAATATTATACATTTTTTGCCCGATCCCCTGCCCCACAAATACCCCTACCCAACAATTACTCCATAAATATCCAACTTTAATTTATATTTGAATATCTCGAATCTCTCAAATATCTAATAAGTATCCAACTTTATATTTTAAATCTCTCAACTCTTTCAAATATCTAATAAGTTATATTTTGAATTTCTCGAATCTCTCGAATATCTAATAAGATGCCAACTTTACATTGGTGTTTTGTTTTATTCATCAGCCAATTGCAACTTAAGGTAGCGAATATTGTTCGGCACAAGATATTCACACCTTTACTTTAAGTTAAATTATATCTAATTAAATGAAAGTACGTATATTTTGAAAATATACAACTTAAACTTTTTAAATCTATAATTTATTTTATTTTCTGAGTAGACCTGTACGGATACCATTTTAGGTTAAAATGTTATGTTTTTAAAATGCAAAATTCAAAAGATTATAAGTTAAAAGTTTCCCCTTGCCAGTTAGATGAAATATTCAAGGTTTTCAGCCAGACCGACTCGTTTGGGGAACATTGTACGGAGAACAGACTTGGTGGATGCTTCCAATACACATGTACCATTTGTATCTACTTCGGGAGCCATCGAACAAAAACTCAAACGTTCCCAACACTCTGTATTTTGTGAATGAATCGCACAAAAGCGTAAAAATTCACGGCTGCGAGTGAAAGTTCATTAAAAAACTCTACAGTGTGAAGGCATTTGGGTTTGTGACTGGCCATGGTGGCACCACTGCGTGCAAGAAATCTACTTGCTAACTGTTATATCTATCTCAGCACCATTTTCAGTGTCGTATCATATTGTTTTTTTTTCTCAACGATAACATTTGGTTTTGGCTACAAAGATTAAAAACTGAAATATTTTTACTATCTAATTGCACCAGGTCTACTCCCGGAAGAATAATTAGCTGTGTTTGGTGGTTATTCACCTTAATTTTGATATCTTCTTATACCGCCAATCTGGCTGCCTTTCTAACTGCTGCAAGATTGAATAGTCCCATTGAGTCTGCAGAGGATTTGGCCGCACAGACAGCAATCAAATATGGATGTTTGAATTCTGGCTCAACACAGGAATTTTTCCAGGTAAGCTTAGTTAAGAAATATTTAACAAATGCCAAAGTGTTAGTAAGCCAGTCACATTTGGTATTAGCATTAGAGCATACAGAACATTCTGCAATGGTTATGTGATGGATAAACGTAGTATCACTGACTTAAAATGCAGCTATATATGTGATTCTATATATGTGATTGAATTCAGGTCTTCCATGTTTACTTAATCTGTTTAACTTTTATATTTCCAGACATCAAAAGTAAACACATATGAACAAATGTGGGCGTTCATGAGCACCAATCCAGATGTATTTGCAAGATCTTCTCAGCAAGGTATAGAAAGAGTGCGGGAAGATAATGGAAAATATGCTTATTTGACGGAAACTACAACGATTGAATATGTCAGCAACAGACAACCATGTGACACGATGAAAGTTGGAGAAAAATTGAACTCAAAATCATATGGTATTGGTATGCCTCATGATTCGCCATACAAGTAAGAACAATATACAGTTATATGCCTTTTTCCCAATGCATTGTCAGCTTAACAGAAAATCGCTAGAGTCACACACGTGAGATGCATAGGGTTTGCTGACTAGCTCAGTTATCTACCAACCAGTTTTTGGCTAATAATGTTTTGATGCAACAAATGATTCCAAGGACCTAGAAAAGTCTAGTTAGAAACAATGTCATTCCTAGGATCTAAACATTGTAACAGCAAGACATTGTAGAAGCTAGAACTGCTAGGAGCTAGAGCTTATATGTAAGTTTTTAGGTCCTGTAAAAGCCTGTAGCTCATACCAGTTTTTAGCACCTTGAAGCTGTAGCAGGGTTGTCGAACTTGGGCGAAGAATTTGTAGTACCTAACGATTTGCAACACGTATGTTTCTATAACACTTTAAAACTCTCGGACCTACCTACGATTAAGTAGTATGTATGAAGGAATGTGTAGCGTCTCATTATTTTATACTATCGGGAACTATTATTGGCTAAAAACTGCTTGGTTCTAGTCACTTTTTCGAGGAGTTTAATAATTATAATAATATCGGGAAAAGAATAATTTTTTTCTTAATACAAATTTACTAAATAAACTAGATTGCTTAAAATTAAAATCAACTCGATCAAACAGAAAACTATCTCTATAGCCGAAAGACTGGTTTCCCATAGAAAACAAAAAAACAACAACAGGAAATTGTGTTATTTCTGTTACAGACCCAACGTAACTTTAGCTGTACTTGAATTACGTGAGCAAGGAGAATTACAACGTCTCTATGACTATTGGTGGACAAAAACTGGAAACATTTGCCAAGACCTGGTTTCTGATAACGTAAAGTCAGATACACTTTTCGTTCACATAAAGTTCATGGGCAATCGTTCCGTTCTCCAAAAATTGTATTTCATATGCACAGCATAAAGATCCGGCCAACTGTGACCCTAAATAGTTTTTTACATTACTAATAAAAATTAAACTATAGAACATAACATACGTTTCTTCTAAAATATGTGATTGTATAGAAATATATAGAAATTTAAGTGTTCTGTACGCCATACCAATAGGATAAGTTGCTTAACGGGTGAATGCCCTTAAAAACCGAATCAGTTGGACTTTTTCAATGTTAAAGAAAAAATGTAAAAAAAAAACAAGAGATAAACAAATTATTTTTTTGTTTTTTTAAAGCGGTCGTGCCCGTTAAACAAGGTTTATTAAAAAAATAACAAAGTGAAAACGTCAAAATTTGAAGCAGTCGCGGCCATTAAACAAGATTTCTTTTTGGTCTGACCTTGGCTGTTGAATAATACATAACGCATCTTAAAATTACAGCACTCAGAAAACTCACTGGCATTGACCTTACCAAAGATAGCAGGCATATTTTATATACTGATAAGTGGACTTGGGCTATCCCTTGGGATGACTTTATTAGAGATTTTATATGAAAGATTAAGAAAAACGCAAAAAGGTGTAAGTATGTAAAAAGAAAATTCAATTTCGTAACATTTTCTTGACTGTCTTCGTTTTCACTGTGCTTCTTTTTATTTAATTTGGACCATATTTTTTACATGAAAGTTGTCTTTTTGTCCTCGTTTTCATTTCACGTATTTCATTACGTATTTCCTGTTCTGTTAGTTAGGTGAAGTTATCATCACCTAAAGAAAAAATTGTAATAATGAATATTGATAAAACATTTAAGCCGAAAACAGCTGCTACCGGCTGATAATTTCATGTAGTAACTGTTTATCTTTTCATGTTTATTGCTTTGTTATAGCGTTTGAACTAATATTAATATAATTGCGATAGAAAATAGAAATTTAGAATTCGAATACTATATCAATAGGATTAACAACATTAACTGGATTAGTAACCGTGACCTGTATTTTTGAATTAATAGGAGGAGTATTGTTTGAATTTGTACGATTCGTGTTATTGTTATGGTACAAAAAGTTTTAATATGTTTGCAAATATAAGTCAATTCTTTACGCTTAACATTTTAGAAAAGTTTATCTTATCTGAAATGTGAACGTTCCAAAATAAGTATGTGAATTTGTCAACATATGATAAATATTTCTGAGTTTTGTTTTTTGAATATTATGAAGACAATTAAATTAGATTTCGGTGTAATTACTTGTGGTGTAATCCTTGCCTTTGTAATTAGGTTATCATGTGGTTTACATTACTGGTTTTTAGTTTCATTTGTAATTTACTTGAGTCATTATAAGGATTATATCAGCCAAAGACTTTGGCCGTTATAATCCTGACAGTCTTTAAGGTACATGTTATAATAGTAGGATTGTTTATGGGTTACTTTGAATAAATGTGGTATTCTCAATGGTGGGATTATATTATATTATATTATAGCATATTATATTATATTATATTATATTCTAAATGATGTAATTTAAAACAGTATTTTAAAACTTGGGCTACTATGTGCATAACTGGCATGGCTTTGAATCTAAACATTTGGATATCTTGCTTAAGGTAACGTTTCTACTGAAATACTATATGGGCAAGAGCTTGTACAGTCTGAGTAAATCCATCCATTAGTATTCCATACCTTCTACCTTCTCAACTAACGTCTGGGCTTAATATTAACCATAGTCAAAGTTTCTTTATTATCTCGAAAAGCAGAAGAATGATAATCCCTTTATTTCTGTATAAAGTGTCACGAATGTTTTGACACCAATCAAATTGCAGCTTACAATAATAGGTATAACAGTGGACTATAAGCAGGTAGGGCGTCAATCACACATATTCTGTCCTGCTACAGTTTATCTATAGTCTGCTCAGCAAAAAGCAAGCTCCCCGTCCATACCTATTCAGAATGAGTCATACTGATAGAATAGACGTAGTAGGTGACGATGGATCACACAGAGAGAAATGTTTATCTCAGTTGGCAAAAGGTTAATGACGTAATTAGTTCGCTCTTGTTAGATTGAAGGAATATAACAAAAAAAGACTATGGCGAAGCTCAGACGTTAATTGAGACGGTACGGAACACTAACGGATGGATTTATTCAGACTGGCGCTGGTACATGTATTTTAATTGATAACATTCTTAAAAATTGGTCTTCAAGGAATTGTAGGTGATTTTTTGGAGAATAAATGTAAGGCTGTCACCGGAGGGTGTTCTTCTATGTAGATAAAAAATAAACATCTATAATGTCTGGGTTTACACGGTATTGTATATTTGAGCTTCTCTTCAAAAAATATATTTGGATAAATAAGGACATTTAAAGCTGAGGTTCTTTTAGGGAGAAGGTGTTTATTTCAATAAATATATAAGGATTTCTATTTTATTGAATCCTTCTATTTTGATTTAGTAACATAAACTTTAAACTTATTTGACACTTGCATTTCTTCATGAATCTCATATAGCAACTTTGTTTTTAGGATGAGACGCCAACTTACACTCGTAACAGTTGTGATGTCGTTGATGGCTACAATGCACAAGGATCGACTTCGCTAAGAAGAAAACACGCAGCCACATCAACTGGTTATATACCGGTAAGCATATAATGGATGTTTTGTCCAGGGTTTTTGAATATCTGTGAATTCTTCAATTAGGCATCTCTATTCACCATTATAAGTTAAATAGTGCCAGTTCACCAGTAAATTTAATTTTGATGGGGTACTTGAGGTTAAAAAATATTAACAAATTTCAATAAACGATCAGATATTTGAGAATTAAAAAATGCAAAACTTGTCGAAAAGTACTTCACTAAACGTGTAACATTCCATATTTGATCCACCTAAATTAGGATAGCAATTTCCTTCTTTAAGTGTTTTAGATGCTTTTTAATCAACATTTAGTAACCATTAAAAAAAAATTATTTTTTGTAGTATTCATACGCGGTACCAACTGGTCAGTTAATTGGATTTAAGTCTCATAATCTTGGGGAAAGAAATCAGAAACAACTTTAACTGTATTTTGCACAGTGTAAATGTACGAAGAGCATACGTATTCATTGAACCAGACTGTTGAGTCAGATTTAAGCAGTTGCGAACTTTTGAATCTGCCACCAATGCATTCATGCATTTGATTAATAAGACTCGGCTATATTGTGGTCTACTGTTTCAATTAGAGCTTCTGAGGCCATGCGTGAAGCGTAACTGTGTTGTCATTATTGCTGATCAATATTTACTCTGCCATTTGTGACTAGTTAAACTACTATCACACAAGAACTCTTCTTTATCAAAATATTAATTTGTTTTCTGCTGTTAATATTTTCATTCATGCTTTGTTATGCTATGCCATGCATGTATTTCTTCGAGTAATCCATACAAAATATACTGTTCGACTGTTAAGCTACCTAACCTGGAAAATGTTCTTATCCCGGATATGAGTAAATTACTATCCCAAAACTTTCCTATCCCGGAAAATCTACGACTAATTTACCCGAATAAGAGGCCTAAAGCCGTCAAGTACTCGCTGTACAATGGTCCCAACCAATTATCTCCGCATGATTGATTTTCAATTTACAAATTTGATAGCATGTATTTCTTAAAATATTTCTTATTTATATTGTGTTTTGAATGGTTACAAATCTCGAGAAAGTCACAACTCTTCTCGAAGGCAAGGAAAGGAACTAGCTCCACGCGCACACAATAAGCTTTTCAACCATTGTCTTAAGGACTAATTTGAATAGATTATTAGCAAAGCGAGATAATAGTGTAAGCCCACTACTAAATGCATCTATACCATGTTTGGATGCGCCTCTACATAAACAAAGTAATGTGACAAAGAAAAGTGGTGATCAACATATGCTGAATTAATAGACAGGACTAAAATTATTTATTAGATAAGTATTAGGAAAACACTTGATTAGTTGCTGTATTGAGAATACAACATTACGTACACAGGAATGATGAAAATCAATATAACATTAATCTTACAAATAGAGACGGACTCAACAGAATTAGTAACATAAATGTTTACAAGCCTCCACAGGTCTACAATAATAATGCAAAGTAATATGAAATCAACATTATTTTGGCAATAGCAGATGCTACTGTTTGTTTCATAATAGACTGAATTTTTTGCCATAAATTTAGAAAAGTCAAGAGGTCCTCCAAAACACTTAACTACATCAAAGTGAACACAAGGCGAGCTTTGATATACAGAAGTCCACTTTAAATTTTTCCAATTCACAATTTTCCTTTTTTCCTCTTTTGTTTATTCAGATAAAAATAGCTCCGTTTTACTTATTCGCCTAAAATCGAATAAGGAAAAGGGAAATAGTTCCTTTTTCCTTATTCGACTCAAAATCGGGGTTCTCGAGATTCGAACTAGGCTTCCCTTTTCTTTCTTGAAACCCTCTATTGAATAAGGAATAGCTCCCTTTTTTAATAAACGCTAATCCAAGAAGCAGCAGTGATAAATGAAAAAATGCACAAGGTCAAGGTCGAGTAAAGGATTTTGGCTGGGGATGTACTGCCAGGAATCTGAAAACCGGATCCAGTAAAATATTTTTGCCTGCCAAAAACCTGTTTTTAAATTGCTTCATTCGTCATACCTAAATATTTTACTAGATGTAAAAATGCGTTTGTAAAAGCAAAGTCTGAAAGTCGTTGTCCAGCTAGCTTTAAAAAAAAAAGGTGGTACTTGTATTAGATATTTTTTAATGATCTTCTTATCTAATGTATATTAGATTCTAAGAACTGGATCACCAAAATATTTTGGGAAAAATAATTATTGAGGGGGGTGAATTGACATGTTGTAAAATACATTAAAGAAGGAGGGTCAAAAAAGACTTTTGCCGAGTGGGGTCAAAAATTTTCTTTCCTCTCATAGAGGCGGGATCGAAAAAGTTTTATACCCCAAATTTTTAAATTTGCTGGCCCTCATATCCCATAAACGATTGTTACTCCCTAACTCGAAATAGAAAATTAGAAAGTCAACTGAAATGGTGTGTGTGGTTAAGGAAAACCAAAATTTAAAATGATAATGCGTGGCAAACGACAGTAAAAATAAGCATTTTGGACATAGTAGAATGTTTTGAAAAAATAATAAACACTTTGCTCTAGAATCTAATTAGTATTTGTTATATGCGGCATATTTTGGCTGAAATGTGAAATATGTAATAGTTTTTTTGGTCAACTCCTGAAGAAATGGCTATAGTAAAAACAATCCGTATAATCTGGACTATATAGTGAATATTTTTTCATTTGAAATTGCGCGTGAACAAGAGCATCTTATATAGAATATTATGAACTCTTAAGAGATTAACGCCAAGACCATCTCCAAAATCACTAGTCCGTGCAATTACGGAATTAGTTCTAGTGGATATTGGATTGATTTTCACATAATTTTATTTTCTTCTTCATTGATTTTTTGTTACGCACGCGTTAGATGATTCAGCCTATTTTACTGTTAAATTACTGTTTTAAATGGAAAAGGTAATTTGAAGATACAACATGGCGAGGATTATTCCAATGGTTGTGCTTTTATTGGGCACAATTTCACTACGTTATGTTCAAAGCTCTGTAAAGATTCCTGTAGGTAAGTTCTGCATGGTAGATTTCCAGTCATTAGCTAGGCTTCATTAAAATATTTGCAGATGATTCAGCAAAGGGCTAGAGATGAATTAAAAACTGTTACTTATTGAAGTAGTTTTGCAATGTACTGTTTTTTAATAGAATTTGAAATTTTACACTCGCGATTCCTTTTTTTTTTACGTAAAATATAATAATAACGCGAATACTTTTTCAGTTTTCTCTGACATTTATATTTTCGTGCTTACGTTCGAACATTTATGTAAGAAGTTCGTATTATAATTTTTATCCTGATTTCCAGGCTTCAGTTATGTACATATAGCCATGTGCATCCGTTTTAGAAGGTATATATTCTGTAATAATGGACTGTAGAAAAGTGCATCATCTAACATGTTGTTCCCTTATTATTCAATAAGGAATAAAGAACTGCATTGTTCCATTTTCTTTATTTGAGACCCGCACTCCAAATAAGGAAGGAGAAAATGAAAAATTGATTCCCTTCTCTTTATTTACCGGGTATTGTTTTTCCGTAATTAATCATTTTAATTTAAGGAACGTGAAATTCGATAGATCCGATCTGGATAGTAAACACAATACATTTCTTCATCCAATGTCTTTAGTTTGCATACCGAATCAGGAAATGATTATTTTGTTGAATAATGAATGGGGGGAAAGGACAACGGAACTAATACAATTATTTGTGGTATTTGTGGCAACTATAACTTGTATTTGTATGCCTTTTGAACGTGCAAACTCATTTTCTCTTCAATTCATTCTGTGATTACAAAAAGTATCGAAGAGGCTGAATTTAAATAATTTTCTTAGCTAATGT
>JAOXYB010012012.1:0-19832 GCA_028565635.1 Phoronis ovalis | reverse complement strand
GATTGGGTTTGCTACCACAAGCTAAAATTTTGGATTGGGTTTCGCGGCACATCCCCGTAGTCAAAAAACCTTGAGTATCCCCCCCGGGCTTTTCATGTTTTCATTCACGACACGGTATATTTTTGATGATCTTTATTTACTGCAGGGTCAGGGTTTTTAACCTAGGCCGACCATCCCTACCAACATTTTTGTCAAGTATCCCGCAGGGTAATATATAGCACAGCTCATTATATTACGACTCTCCAGCTTTCTGTCCTGATAGATGTTTGTATATGTTATCACAGAGAGACCACGCAACATGCACGGTATAATTTATCTATTCAGAAAGTAGAAAAGGATATATCATCTATAGATATACACTTAAGTTGTCTGTTGAAATGGTAAATACATAAGATTCACCGAGTGTCGTCTATCAACAATCTACTTTAATATTTAAAACAGGAAAAAATCAGATCCAATTCAAAAAACATTTTTAGTGAAAAAAATCGGTATGTTTAAAAATTTAAATATATGCATTTTCAAATATTTGTACTTTGATTCTTCCGAATTCTTTTTTAACAACAAAATTTCAAAAAATATTTTAAATTGATAATTGCAAGATAAATAAATTGTGTCGAACTTGTGCCACGATTTAGTCCTGGTTCATGATATTTTGCACTAGCTCCTGATAATCTGATTATCAAGAGCTAGTGCAAAACATCGTGAACCAGGACTAGCCACGTTTATAATGTCCTTTTTGCGAAGGTAAGATAAATCTGGGGTTTTTTTTCATAAAGTCTCCGGTTACAAGTGCACCTGTGATTGAACATAAAATAATTTTTAGGTCATGATTTTCTGTACTATTTAGATCCAGGAAATAGATACTCTCTGAGAATAGAACGCAAAGCCATTTCCTGTATAAATTACCTTCAACAATAAATTACAAGAAGAGCAATTAGGATATTTAAGTATTTATTGGGTGCCTATAATATTATTTTGTTATCAGGTAGTTGATTCAATGAAAAAACATCAACATTTGAGACGGGAAGAAAATATTTTATTCTCAGTTCTAATACTATTTTAAACTGTATAATAATGTTAAATATATTAAAGCAGCATTCCATATTTTATTGTACGTAAAAACGATTCATATTATTAACTTGTAAATGCAAATAAAGGAGTAAAAAAAGTAATCTGTCGACTTTAATTTGAACTGCTAGATCTAGTCAAGATTTACAAAGCGTCTCACGACACCAATAGCCAGGATAGATATTACACATTGTTTGGCTTTCTTTGTTTACATAGTAAGAAATAACATTCATCCAAAACAAGTGGAAGGAAAGCGACTGTATTTGACACACCATCAGCAGCAATAGATGGAAATTGTGTGCTATATCAACAAGGAAATCTGATCAATCTTGCATAACGCGAAATATCGGTCAGTTGATGGTGAATTTTCAGGGGCATTTTCCAAATAAAACGGAATTAGTACAAAGCTGCTATCCATATAAATACATTTCAAAGCAGAAGAAAGGGCACTTGCAATTTATGGAAGCTTATAATATTTTTTCCCTATCTCTTTACCAAACGATTGCACGCATTGACTGTTGTTGGAAATTCTCGCCAATAAACCGCAGGAGGAGAATTTATTCTCATCAGGAGGTTATATGCACTGGGGATATGCATCTAGAAAATATATTAAATTGTAAGCAGTATCGTTACGGTAGTTGGTTAGAACTTCCATCAGAACTAAGTGAATATTCCTTGGATTCCATTCTTTTATAAATATATAATATGTACAATCAGGAAAAAATGATTAAAAACTAAACAAGGTACATATTCCTGCAAATTTAATTTAATATTTATATAGACAATATGCCCCGGTAGTCACTCAGGTATAAAGTGGGTAACCATGCTCATGAATGGTCTGAAAAAAGAATCAAAACAAGTGGCCCAGAGGCATGAAAAAGCACCCCTAAACAAAACCAGCCTCAAAAATGGTACCCTATCCAAGACTAAGTTTTACTAAAAAGAAAAAAGAAAAGAAAATAGGATTATTTTTCCTCCCCAAATCGTCTTCCCTAAGCCCGGCTTTCATCACCAAAAATGGACCCTAGGCAAAGAAAACTAACCCTTTGCTCAAACTACCGTTTTTTTTTTACTCTAAACACGTAACGCGCGTTACGCGCTCAATCGTCAAGGAGGCATCCTTTTCATGCGATTTTGCTAGTGAGCATACATACCCACTGTATATCTGAGTGGCCTCCCCGAGGACAATAGTACCCATCGCAGCTATTCTAGCCAAGTTAAGATAAATCAAGGTTGAAAGTATTAAAATACGTCACAATTCGCAAAATCAAAACCCCAATAAAACAAGAATTAGTTCAAGTGCGCAGTTAGAGATATCAGGTCATTAACATGGTGAGTAAGGATCGATGCATCAACCTCGATTCTTCAAACTATAAAATTGAAATTGTCAGAAATTGTGAATAGTTATATGAAAAGGTAATTCTTATTTTCAATAACAATTAGTAGTATTTTTCTAAATATAATATCAGACAAATATGATTAAAAAAGTAAACAAGATTCATTTAATTTCCACTTAATTACTTAAACAGACAGTATTACCTGTCGCAGCTGCTCTAATCAAGAACCTGAAATATAATAAAATATCAAAGTGGTCATCGATATCTAAATGTAACACGCCACAATGAAGAACTTGAACTTCGTGATTAATCAACTGATGTGGCTACCATCTATCGATAAAAAAGGTTGATGTACTGAACATCAGGCCGGCCTTAAAATATATTCTGTATAATATAGAAGTTATCATCAATTTCAAATGTCTGTAAACAATAGTACAGGGATTTCTGCAAGAGAAAACACGTATACCATTATTAGTATTTCAATGGAAAAAATGATAAGTCGAGTGTAGTATTTACCATTACTTGATATACTGATCAGTGATATTCACTCCCTCTTTGTCACGTATATGTACTAATAATTAAAATGTTAACTCTACCATACTTTAACCCTAGCTTTCGTCCTACCCGAAATATAATATTGGGAAACATATATCATACCCTAGTCTAGTAACGTAATTTTAAAGCAGATATCTACTTCTAGAACCAGAAGCATATGCAAGGTGATACGAAGTAACTACACACAAATGTTTTGCTATGATAAACAACATTTAATTAAAAATCATATCATTTTGTTTGACGAGCTTATTTTAAATAGTTCTTGTAATATTTGGGTAAATGCTCTTTCTACGGCCGTGATTCTGTAGACCAAAAAATTAAACGCTCCATAAAATACAAGTAGCCTATGAGCAATATCTCCATGTCATTCAAAAACAGAGGGCAACAACAAACTTGATATGTGATCTTGATATTGATGATCTTGATGTTATACAGAAACGGCGTTATCTTTGAAATACGATTAATATCAAAATTACTGGGCAATTCATTCCATGTATGGTAGCTATAGCAATACATAAAAATCCACCAGCAAAAAAACCCCCCACAGCTGTCCTATATGAACAAGAGCGATGCGTGCCGAGGAAATACATGTTTTGTAATTTATTTCTGTTTGCTGTTATAGGCATATTCTGTTACATATTCTAGTTCATTCGCATAGTTAAATATTTTTTAGGACATTTTCTAATTAACTGAAACTTGTGAACGTAACCTTAGTTCTCATTTTAATAAAGGCTTGATTATAAGTAGGCCACATCTTATATCGTGGCTAGGCTATTATTAATTTTTCTGTTTTGATTTAAATCGTAGCAGTAGAAAACGTTTTCCTGGAAAGCAAAATCTACGCGTAATTATAGATTACAAAAATAACTTTGCAAGTTGCTTGAACATGAGCATCAAAGTGAATTTTTCCATACTCCCTAAGTAAATTTTGCCTTTAAACTACGTATTACTCCAAAATGCCTAAATCAACAAATTTCACTTCCAGACACAAACGCTTTCTTAAAAATAGCCACTATTGTTACTATACCATTTTAAATGATGCCTATTGTGATATTGTAAAGAAACGACTTTATCTTGCTTATTTTATTACTTATAAAAAACAAAATCGTTAACGTTATTTCGTGTCAGCATGTATTTCGTAGAAATGGCTTCATATATTTTCTGTATAGCATAGAAGGTATACCATTGGCCTTAGTTTGGTATTCGCATCAGGTGGATTAACGAAATGGAAGCAGTGACTTTGCTTGCATGTTAATTGTCATTCTCTTATCCCGAGTTTGATTATGTCACGAATTCCAAGTTTTGGATGGTGGGATAAAAGTCCGTGAGATACTGTCATTGCAAGTCACTATATATATACAGATAGGTCCCCCTTTTTTCAGCTCCCGCACTTACTACTGGATATATTTTTCACACTTCTCAAAGGCTTATTTAGCATAGAGTAATGTTTTCTTGTTGGATATTTAACACAAGGAAAGTTTTTAGAAATTACTGTTTAACACAAGCTGTACTTTTTGGAAAGCGCATGAACGACGAGTATGAAAAATTAAGGTCAGTATTAAAGTTTTCACATATTTATTTACAACAGATTATATTATTTACAAGTGAATTTTAGACAGAATATCTATTTCGGGAGAGTTATTTACAACAGGGCGTACTTCTCGTGATTTTTCTTTTATGACACGGTATATTTTGGTGTCTTTTAAGCACCACAGAGTCGAGGGTTTTTACCCTGGGCCGCACACCCCAACTAACATTTTTGACATGTCACAATACATACCAAAAAATACAAGCATATAGCCCCAGTTGCTCTTGAATTACAACTATTTCCTGCAAGAAATGGGCAGAAAAACCTGCTATTAAAAAAAATCTGGCCTTTGACCCCTAAATCATAAAATTGACCTTTGCATAACCTGATACAATTAATTTTGAACGCTTTAAGCAATTTTCTGAAATTTGACCAAGCGACCTCAAAAGTATGTATCTCAATTTTGGCACCGGTAGCTTACAGCGTTTCCGAGATGTGGAGGTTTGAAAATTGGAAAAAGAGAAAAGAAACAATCACTCTATAGGTTGCACCTACTCTGCAAATTAAATATACACATATATTCATGTAATAGGATATGTATGTTTATTTATTTCCTTTAATTATTGCGCTTGTCAGCGATTCCAAGTAGCACTGTGAGAAGAAGCGGTTGTAGGTCAAAGTTCATCTTTATGCATTATCTCGTTTGTATTGATATCCCCTCGAGATAACGTGAGATCGCCGTAACTATCCCTACCCTTTCCTTAGATGTACCCTGCCAAGAGGAAGGGTCCCGAGGAAGGGTATGCAAAGACTGTCTCATCCCGAGTCCCCCTTAGATAATTGTAAATAACTAATTAATAACTGTTAAGGTGGATCATAGATCAGGAGGACAATTTGTATTTACTTTACTATATATATGGCATTGTATATTTACCTTTGTCAGCTTTGTAGCTGCTTCATTTGTTGGAAGTTCTCAAACTTTCCTTTGTGAATTTTTTAGTATTTACCGGTATTTAATTAGCAGTGGCTGAGTCTGGCTGCAGTTTTTCAGCTGAAAGTGATCCTTGCACAGGCCGGAGATTCTATGCCTGCAGATAGATGTAAAAACCTTTGTAATCACTTAACCTCCTGGCTCAGCTTATTTTGACAGATTTGGCACAAAGTAGAAAAGGAAACATTGTGTGTAATTTGTATGCTGAAAAATTAGATAAGGCTGTGACTACTTTTCCGCCAAATTAGTGATTGTGGGAGCACTGACAGACATATTTTAATGAAGTGTGTGCCCTAGTGGATGGGCTCTTGCAGATGTAACAACATTAATAAAATCTACTGAGAAGCAAAATTTATACTTTAATAGGACAAATTAGTTAGAGAAAAAATCGAAAGACGAAGTTTGTGCTGAAGCACAAAAGTGTTTACATCATCAGAATAGTTAGATTCTTCCTGACTCAAGATTATTTTTGGCATTTAAGCACAGAAGGATTTGTTCAAGTTTCTGCAGACGAAGCTCATCATGATGACTAGATTGCCGAGGCAGCTCCTGCCATAACTGTATTCGGCAATATGGAAAGGTAATTGGGCTAAATGTGTAAAGACAAAGTTAGCTGAACATTTTCTCTTGTCCAGTTAAAGCAGATGGGGGAAGATTTAAATATAATGGAATATCCTACAGACGCAAAATTAAATACAAGACCTATATCCAAGATAGAGTTTCTCAAACATTGCAAATGTGCATAGTTCAGTACTCAAGAAGTTAATACTGAAACTGCCTCTGATAAAGAATGTAATGCGGATTTTTCATAAATATTTATTTAAACAGTGAGGAGGGTCTAGTTTAGCTTTAAAGATAAGCATCATAGTTATTCACAAGCACCATCAGTTGCGCATGCACTTCATTTTTTACGTCACTTTTTATTATTACGTCCTTATATTAATTATCAATGTTACTGGCTTGTGGTTGAAGTGGATTAAGGATTATGTTTGTTTTTAATCCCTAATCACTAGGTTTAAATCACAATGCAAAGTTTTAGACGAATAGCGCATAAGCGCAGTTTTATTTACAAAATAAAAATAGTTACTCTTCGTCAATTGTCACTGCATAAATCCAATAAGGGAAAACAAGTGAGATCATGCAAATAGGAACAGCCGTTAGGAAATCTAGAGTTTTTTTAATATATGTGGTGCCAACGGTGAATATTATAAAAAAAGCATTTGAAATTATTGGAGAAACTATCCAACAGGGAACAATGTGCCACAACGCATGGAAGCTATGGAGCAAAAATTATAGTTTTGATAGATTTATGTCGTGGATATCATGTAGGAAAAGCAAAGTAGTCCTATGGATGCTCGTAACTGTTTCAGATTTGACACGAGACTCCCCTCAAGTCTGTACTGAAACAAAGCAGTCCTAAAACAACTGCACTGCACAATTGAAATGATTATTTTATAGTAACCGTATTATATTTAGTATATAAAACTTGAGACATATTTTGTGTTTATATGCAGATATTGAGCGCCATAGACACTTCTTCAGTTATTTACATCTTGATCCGGACTATCTTTCTTTCTGACCTCGGCTTTAGGCACGTCTTACTCTGCGTTTTATATGATAGCGCTTCACTTTCCATTCATACAACTCTTTGGCTTAGAGAGGCGTTTTACAGTACAGATCAGAACTATTTTCCCCCAAGCATTCAAATTTAATTGGACCAGGACGCACTTTGCTCACTGTTCGATATATAATTACTAACAATTAATGAAGGCGTATCTCTGAAATGAAAACTTTTGCCATCAAAAGAGTTGTTACATTTAAGTAATATGAAAAGCATTAACGATTTCATTTAAAATTACTAAAGGTACATTATGGGAAATTAAAATTTAAAACGTGCTTGAATTGTTAGTTTTATAATTTTTACATGGTTTAATTAACAAAATGGTAACATTAACATGCATGCAGGTAAACTTACGCCTGGCAAATAGGTTGATTAGTTCCCATATGTATGTGGAAATAAAAATATAAGTTCATTAAAAATATGCTGGATATCCGGGTGGTCTAGATATAATGCATAAAATCTTCCCTTTCAGTAGCTTATGCAAACCTCATAGATACATTGTCTTTCAGATTTTACATGTGAGAGTACCCTTACCGCCAAGGCTCAAAAAGGAAAATGTCTGCTGAAGAATTTTAAACGTTTTCACAATTTTGATAAATAGTTGGTAATTACAGAATCAAATTATTTGTGGTAAGTGTTTTGTATTCCCTACAGAAATTGTTCTATCTCACGAAAAGGAACAAAAAAAATGTGTCAAATATAGTTCTGAGCTGTACCACTGCGGCTAATATACTTGCTTTGCCGTGTTGCATGCAGTTGTGTGAAGCAACAGTTTGAGACTGTCGGCTCTTACCACATAGGTAGGTGAGAGAGACTAGAGCAAGCAACTTCTGATGTTTCTTTTTATGACCTAAAGCAACATACTGTCCACGACTTGCAACAGGTGCATTTAGATCCCGTAACAGTCTGGATAAATCCGTCCGTTAGTGTTCCGCACCTTCCCAACTAACGTCTGGCCTTAACCATAGTCAATTTTTGTTTATTATCTCGAAAAGTAGAAGAACGATAATCCTTTATTTCTGCTTAGTGTCACGAAAGTCTTCACACCAATCAAATTGCAGCTTACAACAATAGGTATAACAGTGAACTAAGCGGTTCGATCACCCACATTCTGTCCTGCCAGAGTTTATCTATAGTCCGGTAAACAAAAAGCAATCTCCCCAGCATAGCTATTCAAAATGAGTCATAATGATAGAATAGACGCGGTAGGTGACGATGGATCACGCAGAGAGAAAGGCTTATCTCGGTTGGCAAAAGATTAATGACGTAATTATTTCGCTCTTGTTAAACTTAAGCAATATAACAAAAATTGACTATGGTTAAGCGCAGACGTTAGTTGAGAAGGTACGGAACACAAACGGATGGATTTATTCAGACTGGTCACGTAAAACATTGGCGGGAGTTTACTGTTATAGGTAATTTGTATTTTCGGTTATGATAATGATGTAACGGCATGATTATCAAGTAATAAAATCGCAGACGCGGCTTTTGGTGCATAATTAAGTATATTCCAGTCGGATACTAGCTGGTAACGTTCTAACACATGTTAATAAATTATAACATATGTTAATAAATTATAACACATAAATGTTACAACTGCGAGATAATTTATTAACATGTGTTCGAACATTACCCGATAGTATCCGACAGGAACACTTAATAAAAAAATGCTTTTGTTATTTTTAAAAATCTTTTTTAAAATTTCCATTGTCCATACAAAAACCCAGTATATCGATATGTACAAGAGAAATAATTCATGTTATTAGTATTATCTAAAAATTAATGCTCCTGGTGAGACTCGAGTCTACGCTGCAGACATCTGAAAACCATGAAAAGCGAGGCCACGAAGGCTTGATAAACAGCTGATTTTCTACCTCTCTTGTCACATGTCTTTACTAATAATATTAAAATGCTAACCCTACACTCACCCTAACCTTACTCCTATCATAAATATAATACATTGAGAAACATATTTCTAAATATAACCCTATAACCATCAAGCATATCTCTAACCCCGTCTCTAACCCTAGACACACGAAACATAATTTCTAGTCGGATACAATTGGGTAACGGTCTAATACATGTTAATAAATTATAAAACTATACGATACAATAGAGTAACGTTTTAAAAATATAATGTACGATACAATCAGCATGTAACGCTATATGGTGCAGATGTTGTTTACTGAATGCAATACATGCGTACATGCGTTGTATTTTTTATTTATCTGTCTGGAAAAATATAATTATAACTCTGACACAAATAGCAGTAAACTTGAAGACATGTACTAGCTAAATTATCCTTAGGTGTTCTTTCAAGAATATTTAATATAAGAGTACCTTCTTGCACAGACAGGGGTGGAGCAGAATAAACCAAAGGCCTGATAACGTAATAACGTTACCATTATTATGTCACACCCTTTTGTCCTCTTCAAAAACAGTGAAACATGACGTTTTTTAGCATCTTATATTACATATACTATGGTATGTAATTTAAGATGTGTGTGATACTAATTCACATAATATGGACTACCGTGTGTGTGAGTGGCATCAAGTTTGTACCTTCCTTACGTCTGTAGTACGACTCCAAAGCGAATTAAAATTTGCCGCAGAAAATCAAATAAAATTTTTCAGTAGTCTAACTTATAATGTATCATAAAACATGTGATTCATATTTTTTTACAAAATGACTGATATTGGAAAAATTGTGTTTTGACTTAACATTTTGTTGCCTAAGTTTTGTTTTAAAAATCCAGCTGTAGGGATATGAGAAATTGCCAATTCTTGTGCTGAAGCAGACACTAGTGACTAAAAATTTTCGTGTGTTAGTTCATTGGACATGTTGTTATAAGTACAACCAGTTAATAAAAATCAGTTTTATTTTCAGGCACAGATTTTGATAGTACCGGTTTAATACTAAAAATGGGCTCTTAAAAGTCTTTGAAACTGCCTTGTTTAACTATGCAATCATGAATTAAATCTGGGATTTATAAAACTAAGCTTTATATTTTACATAAATGAGTGTCATAAAGTGGTTATAGCAGAGTTGGCAAATTTCCCTACCTACTTAAATCACGATAAGAATGAAGAGAATTGGTTTGTGTTTAAATAAAATAATATTCACTTATATCTAGGCTTCATAACAAGTCTCAGGTATCATAGGCGTGATAAAAACAACAATTAACTGTAGACTTTCAAGGGCACGCAGCGGATCTGTTCTTAAAAATATCTGTTCTGACAGAGATACCAGCTGCTCAAATATTGACTTGCAACATACATTTTAGTAATTTTTCAGCTGGCTTGTAATATAAATTTTCACAACTTTTGTGCTAGCTGGTAGTTGGAATAAAACACGGCTGGCCTGTTAATTATAAGAACATATGTTAATTAACAAGCAACTTTAGTAATGAGTTGTAAACAGTATGTCTGACACTTATTTCGTGTCTATTTAGAGTCACAACTAGTTTTTGAAAAATTCCATTGGGTGACCTTGAACTTTGGTATACACTATTGAACTTTAGTTGAAGTTTCATCTGAGCTGAATGAATGCATCGAGTTTTATGCTTATTTTAAATAATAATACCAATTTTAAAAAGTATTTTGATAAATATACGATCAAACATATAATTTTAAGTTATCTAGAACATATCGTTTAAGGAAGGTTTATAAGCAGAAGAATCCAGAATGCTTAGTATGTGCGCCCACGTGAGGAATTGCTAACAGAAAAGTGCCAATTTTGCACGAAGGCATCCTGTCAACCTGGCCTTTGTCTAGTTAAAGCGTCTTTGTCACCCACGAACTGATAGATCCAAGCAGTACCCAAGACCCCCCAAGGCCTAAATCAAAAAGTAGTTGCTGTACTTGTGTAGCCCAGTTTGGACATGTACATCAATCACTATCATTGCAAAGCAATTCATCTGTTCAGAGCAAGTTACATCCAGTATTTTATAATGCCACGTCCCCCCTTAATCTCAGATCAATCCCTTTGAAAACAGTACCTTATAAGGTGTTTATAGCTGATCAACATGTTTATCGACAATGAAATTTAATACATCATAAAACCTTGTGCTTTAAAGAGATCATTAACGTTTTGTTTTTCGAGGCACAATTATGTGAAGATACACTAAGAAGACATTTCTAATTCCCACCCTCTTTTATACTTAGTCAAATCACAGCAAAAAGGGACAAAGAATTCGGAATTATAATAACATAGAAACTTGTGTAAATACCATAATAAGTCCCAAGTATGATAGACATGAATGGCAATAGAGTTGAAAAAAAAATACACACTCGTTACCTGTTTACAGTACTGCATATCGTTCTTTCTCAGATATTAGTTCTAGCGTTATAAATCTCGATTATTAGGGTTGCTCCTATAAGGTAAAAAAAAGTTCAAAATTCAAAAATAAGATGTCAAGGGGGACATTTCGAAGTCAAAAAGTCCCAAGCAATGAATTTCTAATATTTGCTGAAAATTTAAAAGAAGGATATTGAAAGATCATTTAGAGGTCACGCAATTTTCACAAAAGCCAATAGCAGCAATCCTGCCTTTGCAAAAAAAAAACAATAATCTAGTTCATAATCAGTTTGAAGATCACGTCGTCTAATAGACTATGTATATGTTTTGTGAATGCATGTTTTCTGGAATTGCATGCTGGTTAATTCATAAAAGTAAATTGTTCATCTCAAAAACAGAAAATTTCTCTTTTCTGATTTTAAAATTTTGTGACAATGAATGTGAACATTCGATTAAAGGTATGTGGAAATCTTCTTCAATAAGAAATTGTAGGATCTTCATGGTTTATAACAAGATTTGGCGGTAGCTATTACCAAGATCGAGACTCGAGACCTGTCTAGCTTTTTTGCGGAAAGCAAAAGGCATTGGGTGGTAATAACAAAATAATGTGTGTCATTGGTTAAAAATATGTGACCTTAATGTTGAAAAGAAACCCATCTAACTTATGCACATCCTGTTTTTATTTTTTAATTAGCTGAATATTCAGTATTATGGAAAAAAATGTATTTCAAAATGTTCTTTCACCTGTCCATATCATTATCAATCTCCAAACATTAAGTAATATTGTCCACAAGTCATTTAAGCAAAACTTCTAAGCAAAACTTCGTACAACTTTTCAATGCAAACACTTTTTTAAAGAAACTGGTGAACTGCGCATGCTCGATGTAATCGTCCGAATGATAGGTGTTCTGTTGATGTAAGGAATTGATCGAAGCAAACAGGAACTCAAATTCACATAACCAAACCTCAGTGGATGAAAACTTAGCCAATGGTTAAGCTACCCTTAGTTCACGAGGTACATATCCTTATAAGCTTGATAAGCACATTGCTGATTTGCTTTAGAATTTTTGATATTTGGATGCTGCATATCGATAAGCTAATAGTTATACAATTTAAGTAAGTTATATAGGGTTTTATGAAGAAAATCAAACCTTTATAAGCATTTTTACTCGTTTTCAATATCTTCATTGGGTGCAATTTGTTTTCAATCGTGCTTCGCGCCTCGTGAAAATATTCATACAAATATGAATTTTCCCATGTAATAACAAATAATATTATATATACTTTTTGTTAATTATTAATTTTTAAAATTAAATTTATATAAGATACATTTGAATTTTTGTCTACCAGTACATATATTGCCGAAATCAAGTATAAAATACATACAAACTGAACTCATATCATACATGTACATGAAATTAAGCCACAGATACCACGATATTATTTTAAATGCATAAAATTGATTTTCCGCTAGTCACTGAAGCGAGACATGTTGTTTTGCACGAAATTTATCACAAACTGATGTAACGCTGCAACACTCAAAGATATGTAGACAACTATGCAGCTTAAAAGCAGAAAAAAGACAAGTGCTTGTTAAAATAAGAACTGCATGAAACAAGTACAGGAAGATAATTTTGCATAAACAATTTGCAAAAATACCTGTTGTTTTAATACCCTATGTTTATTAGAATCTTCTTTTTGTTGAAGAAATTCGTCCATGGAAATTAGCACGTATACTGTAATGCTACCTTGGGTAGTCATCGATTCGAATTAATACGAATTTATATTTTTAAAGAAGCTTAACTAAACATAACAAATCTATATCTTTACTAGACTTGATATATTAATAGTATTTTCATATAATTTGGACAAGAATCACTAGTGTCTTTTTACGGTAATAGTTTTAAAGTTAATGATATCAACGTAAACAGACCTACAATTTGCATGATGGCCAAATATTATACTTGCTCGATAGTGCACTTTTGCCTACAGGCAAATGACCACTAGGTGACATAAGTCATTAAACTGAAAATCAGCTTATTTTATGCAAACGGAAAATAATTAATTCTTTTTATGGTAGTACATTATGATGACATTGAATTATGTTTATTGTCTACAATTGATAAAGCGAGATTAAGTGCATTTTTAAAGATTATCTTAGATTGCTATGGTGTTCATCTGAAGAATACATATACTTGCTGATTTTCTTTTTTTAAGTTGCTAAACTAATATTTCCTTTAAAAAATGGCAAATTTTTACCAAATATCTCAGAATCTGCAGGAAATAATTGGTACTTATTCCTCACAATGTACGATTCTTCCACGATGTACATACTTTTCAAATTTCATACCTTTTCGTTTATAGTAAAAACTATAAGAATATTTATCGCATAACCTATGTTACTCTAATAGTACACAGAAATGAATATGGATCATATACATACATATAATAATTGAAGCAATGTGGAAATCTGTTATGTGGTTGTAAAATATACGTACATCTTTTATTTTGATTGTTATATTTCAATTTGAAATGTTTGAAATTTTCAATCGTTTCCAGTTAGTACCAAATTTGTTGACACCTAAAGTTGAAAGTATTGTTTTAAATGTATTTTCTAAGGAATAAAACATAATTAATGAGAATGCAACTCTGACTCGTAAATTTTTAATTTAAAAGCGCACGAGAATTGACTTTACATAAATAACATGAAACGCACAAAAGTTTGAAAAATCCGATAAACTATCATTGATTTTATGGCTTTAAAAAAGAAACCGAAAGATTCAGACTGTTCACGATTATATCGAAACTCCCATCACATTACAATCTGAAAGTACGAAAACTCTAGAGAAATTTGATTCCTTTTTTATTTCAAAGTCAAACTCAAAAAGTCTCTAACAATTTTTTCGATTGCTTACTGTAGATCAGTTAACATCAAGACATAAATTATTTGAATATTTCGTAGCAATTTTAATTATCATCTATGGCCTAAAGCAATTAAATTTCTATGACAACAAATATGATGGACTTGTGAAGCACAGAGTTATACGAAAAAGTTAAGAAAAACTTACTTTCTTTAACTATGTTAATTTATCTTCTTTTTTCCATTTTCTGCAATTAATACAAGTTTCTTGCTTTTCATTTCGACTTTCAAGTACTCAACTTCTTTCATTTTCAGAATCCAGTAATTTATCTGAAACAAAAAAATAAATTCGGTTGATATATTTATTCTTTTATACCAAACTCGTGAAATAACTGCCACCTAAGTTCATCGTACACACCCACTTCAAAATGATACTTTTTGAACAAACCTGACAACCTTGAAACTATTCTGTAATAGCAGCAAAATTATTTTACTTCAAATAAGTGAAGACTTACCGGTATAAGACAAATTCTCACTGAGTCTATTTTCTAAACCCCATATTATCGCTTTATATATCTTGTTTTGATGTTTCTTCCACTGGTCCTGATAGATTTGCATGTTTTTGTTTCTGCGTAGCGTAAGATGACCAATAGTAGCCTTCCAGTGTATCAGTGAGCATTTTTTCTCCATTTTCCCCCGTCTGTTTTCTCCTTACACAACCATGGGGACTATTTTCTTCCGCGCAAGATGAAAAGAAATCCAATTTTCATGAATTTCTTTCCAAGGTACCAAAACACTCGCTTCTCTGTAATAATCCCTGGGATATTTTTCGGAAAATATCCATTTTGACAGGTTCTTTCAGTTAATGAGGTTACACGACATGTTTTAATTGACTGTTCTCATATGGTTTATTGGCACTCCTGGAAGTACAAATTGAATCTCTGATATCTATACGCGAGTTTTCCCATGGGGACTAGTTTCTTCCGCGCAAAATGAAAAAAAATCCAATTTTTATGAATTTCTTTCCAAGGTACCAAAACACTCGCTTCTCTGTAATAATCCCTTGGAGATTTTTCGGAAAATGTCCATTTTGACAGGTTCTTTCTGTTAATTAATGAGGTTACACGACATGTTTTAATTGGCTGCATGTTCACATATGGTTTATTGTCACTCCTGGAAGTACAAATTGAATCTCTGATATCTATACGCGAGTTTTCCCACCACTGAATCTCCAATTGTTATTGTTAATATTTTTTTCTTGTCAAGAAAAATATATTTGAAAACTGAAATTTATAGAAATTAAAAAAACTATTACACAAAATATAATTACAATAAAACTGAAAACAGCGTTTTTAAATTTCACCAAATCATTTTTTCCATTTCTTTTGGCATAAGAACACAGTTGACTTTCCAAGTCACTTCTGCAGTAACATAAGTCATTATAAAAATCCCAAACGCTGCGTCAAAACAATTATCTAGTAAATTTTCGACCTGTCATGACCACCAATTTTTTTTTGCTTTTCCACTCCTAAGATTATACCCTGAAATATACTTAATCATACGTAACAAAAATGTATATGTGTTTTCCCTAGCTCAAAAAGTCCCGTCAAATTTGGATAGATTTCACTTTTAAGTTAAAACAAAACTAATATTTGTGTCAGTCTCTTCCTCACTGATTTCTCTTTTAAACGAAAACAACCAAAAATTACAGCACAAAAGAGGAAAAATAAGAAAAATTGACAAATATAAGAATCTTAGCTTTTCGCATATATACTATAAAGGTATATTTTATAGAAGTATATCTGTCAGTCTGAATAAATCCATCCGTTAGTGTTCCGTACCTTCTCAACTAATGTCTGGGTTTAACAATAGTCAATTTTTGTTTATTATCTCGAAAAGCAGATAAACGATAAATACCTTTATTTATATGTAAAGTACCTGGGAATGTCTTGACACCAATCAAATTGCAGATTACAATGATACGTATAACAGTGGACTAAGCGGGTAGGGGGTCGATCACACACATTCAGTACTGTCAGAGTTTATCTATAGTCCGCTAAGCAAAAACCAAGCTCCCCGGCGATATCTGTTCAGAATGAGTCATCATGTTAGGATAGACGTGGTAGGCGACGATGGATCACATAGAGAAAAAGGCTTATCTCGGTTGGTAAAGGTTTAATCACGTAATTATTTCGCTCTTGTTAAATTAAAGGAACATAACAAAAATTGACTAGTATGGTTAAGCCCAGACGTTAGTTGAGAAGGTACGGAACACTAACGGATGAATTCATCCAGAGTTATATTACGCGAGTTAAATAGTCTCGATTAGGGTTCTCGTCATTGAACATCCATTACTAGAATATTTTATTCAGATTGAAAAAACAAAATATCAAAAAACGCAAACTTAATATTATACAGTTGAAACAAAATAAACAAAACACTTTGTTTATAAAATCTGTGAAATTTTCCATATCTCAAAAGTTTCCAAATCTAATCTTTTTATGTACTTAGCAATAGTGTTTCTTTTTGTAGAAAAATAATTCAAATTATTGTAATAGCGATCTCAGAGCGAAGCAATCTCTTACATAACGTGTATGCGTACTGAAGTATGACGTAACTCTACATACCTACAATTAGAAATCCATCTGATAGTCCTCAGCGCAATTATCTTGCCAATGCTCCAAACTAGTTTCCAGAAATATTGTAGTTTATCTGTGGAAACTTTTTTCAAATCACTCTGCGCATTTTTTCTGACTTACGTATAATTTAAAACAACCGAATGCGAAGTACTGTTGTTCTTATAACATAACTATTTCACCCGAAAACTAATCTGACGAATAAGCATATTTTGGTGCCGCCAGCATCCTAGAATTAATCATTATTGCGCAAAGCCAGTTTTCAAATTTTCACAGTTTGTCTATATAAAATTTTCAAATTGCTTCCGTGCTTTTTTCTGCCACACATAGAAAATAAAATAACAAATTAAGTACTAATTTTCTGAGTATCAAATAATTTCAGTAGCCGAAAACATATCTGACAAGTATCCTGTTTTCTTGCAACAGCATCACTCTTGAATCACAATTCTAAATACGCGATGCCATTAACTAAGAGACAGAAAAGTCCCGGAGAAACACTATAAGCATGAACACGTGATGATTTTATGCGCAATAGTCAAGCAGTTGGGAAGTCAATTCAAGTATCATATCACCTTGAGGTTTCACCTGTTTCATATTAGTATGTTCTAGATGGAGACGTTTTGGACATTTTATATTTATATAAAAAGAAAATCGGTTCCCATGAATTGTAAGTAAATTAAGAATATCGCTTTCTTTTCCAGACTTGCCGAATAGATTTATCGAGAATTATCCATTCTATCAAGGTTTTCCAAACACAGCCACCTATTGAACACCACAAACAGATGAGTCATAGCTGCTAAATGTCTATTTCAAATGTCAGGCACACAAGATATTTGTTCACTTTTGCTCCATTTATTCAACGGCTATCGTGCACTAAAACTATGGAACGCCGTTTTAACATAAATTCAATTATTTAGACATATCAGCAAAGAATTAGCGATATCAACAATTAAGCTAGATATATCAACAATTGAATTAGAGATATCAACAATTCCATTAATGATATCGCAAATAGAATTAGTGATATGTATATGTCTAGTTCAACCCGATTTAATGATATGTCGAAATAGAATTTCACATATCGCTAAATCGATTTGAACATATCAATAATTGGATTTGAACATATCACTAATCCGATTTGAACATATCACTAATTGGATTTGAACATATCACTAATTCGATTTGAACATATCACTAATCCGATTTGAACATATCACTAATTCTATTTGAACATATCATTATTTCGATTTGAAGATATCACTAAGTAATTCTAATGGAATTAGTGATATCGCTAATTGAATTAGACATATCTCTGATATAATTGTTGATATGTCCAATTATTTGGTGATTCCGCTAATTCTTTGATGACATGTCTAAATAATTGAATTTATGTTAAAACGGCCGCCCATATATTTATATAGAACCATTTCATCTGTACATTCTAAAGTATTTAAATGAAGTTGCTTAACTTCCAGTATTCTGGAATATTTTCCATATTCAACTTTGTAATCCATTGTCCTTGTCAAACTTATATTTTTCTAAAATATTCCTATTCGAAATCTGAGAAAATTGCTCGTCCCAATCCACAGAATGAAAGTACCTTTCAAGAAAATAGATGTACTGTTAGAAAAATCTCCCAGAGATATTATTGTTATTATCTTAGAGGTTAGTTGTTTTTTATACTCTACCGTTCTCGGCTGCAAAGAATTCAGTTTTTCTGATCATCCTAAGTTTTGTGATGTAGACAAGAAAAAACGTATGCATTTTCTTTTCATGATATTGAATACATCGTGTTCTTTTCATACAGCGTAAGTACTTTTCGGCAAAGCACACGTCAAAACTGTTTAACATCAATTGTAAAAGTCAGGGATGCACAAAGAAAAAAAAATCTTTTCGCGCAGCATGAAAACACTACAAGTAAAGAAATGACTATGTATCTTTATACATTTTGATCGAATAAATCGTTAGATTAATACTTGTAACATTTCACATTTCAGCCTCCTCGTTAAACAGTGTATACAATGTTCAATTTAGAAGAGCTCCCATGACGTTGCGAATTTTTGCGGAAACATTTAACTCTCTCATCGATGAAACATTCGGTATCCTTTGAACATTTATATTCAGCTAGCGGCGACCATGCAAGTATTTATATACTTTTTCCAGTCGGAGATATTACGTACTAGATCTAGTGACGCAGAACTGAATTAAAATTCAGACTTCTGTATAACCCAGTTTCAAGACTCGTTAGGCAAGCAGAATACGCGGCTGTCCTAGATCTAATAAACGCAGAACTGCATTAAAATTACGTGCGCAGAACTGAATTAAGATTCAGACTTCTATATAACCCAGTTTCAGGACACGTTAGAATGCAGAACATGGATAATTCAAAAGGCAATGTCGTGTAAACATTTTCTGGCGCACTCTTTTATGAAATCAATATTGGCGGATACCCGAGGATGCATAATATCTCCGTCATAATACGAAGTTGAAACAACATCGACATCGTCAGAATCAACAACAATACGCACTTTCATAATTATAGTTTCCAAAATACACGTCTTTAGCA
This sequence comes from Phoronis ovalis, assembly GCA_028565635.1. NCBI lineage: Eukaryota > Metazoa > Phoronida > Phoronidae > Phoronis > Phoronis ovalis. The sequence goes on along the minus strand of JAOXYB010012012.1, from coordinate 373 downwards.
TAGAAATGAACCACACGATTCTCTGGGGTACGCTATAGAATTATGGCTCGGAACTAGTAACTTGGTTTCTTCTTCTCTTCTTCTTCAAAATAGCTGCATGGCCTCAAGGTTTTGAGTATTATTACAGCGATAAGTGTGCGCTACACATAATAAAGTAAGTATAAGTTCTAGTGGAAAACAGAAAAGAAAGAACAATTAATGTAACAATTTGCATAGAAATAGTCTATTTCAAAAATAAAAGGTGATAGTTAGCATTTAAAACATGATTATCAGATCTACAGTTGTTTATATGCCCGGGGGGGTGGTCAATATGAAAGTTGGTACGCATGTTCCAACAAAATTTCGCGTGAAAGGGTATGTTTTTCGAACCGCC
>JAOXYB010011901.1:0-11343 GCA_028565635.1 Phoronis ovalis | reverse complement strand
CATGTGTACTGTATGTGTAACTGTATTTCACATGTGTACTGTATGTGTAACTGTATTTCACATGTGTACTGTATGTGGATGAAAAGGAATTACTAAATGTCAACATTGGACTTGTGTTTCGTACATTCTAAATAGTTTGTAACATCACTTCAACACTCAGATAAGTAATATATCTTAGCATTTATTTTATTAACAAGCACGCAAATTAAAGCCAGAGATTATTTTATGTAATGATCTGTGTAGATCCCCTTAGCTTATATTATTAACTAGTTCACAAATCTAAGCTAGGGGTCACTAGGGGTCATTTGATGTAATGATCTTAGCATGTATAACTATCAAACGCACACATTAAAACGTGAGATCGTTTGCCTTAATGTTCTGTGTCTCACTTATTAAGTTTATTTGTTGCAGCGTGATTCTTCCAATGACAAAGCCTTACAAGCTAAAGTGACTCAATTGGCAGGACAGGCCTTAGATAGGTGAGGGATTTTCGGTTATTTGTTTGACTATTAGTGTGTAGAGATCAATCATGTACACAAGCTTGAAATGCCGTATAGCTAACTAAACGATATTCTGCAATTCTCTCACACGTTTTGATAAAAGATTTCAGACAAGCAACAAACTTTAACCTTTTCTAACCCACGTTTTCCATAAATATATTATTTAATAGAACTTCCGTACATTAATGTAATGGCACTAAATATAAAATGTTGAAAAATGTATATCTTCTGCAGGGTTCTCCATAAAGTAGTGTATACATGTTCCAGGGCCAGTGATATTATTTATGTAAACCCCAAACATGGATAGATAAAATTGCTGATAAATAATGCAAGGTTTATGTACAAAAGTTCATTAGTGCTCTGAACGTGTATGAGTTTTTGTGGAGAACACTGTTCTGACTTATTTAGGGCTGAAGATTTAAAACAGAAAAAATTACCGGAACTAAAACTTCCTGAACCACCATCAGATTCCCCTTCGAACAGTCTTGAAATAACATCCAGTCCAAAACCATCAAGAAAAATTCCTCCGCTAGGTTTCAACACATTAAAACCTAGTAGTCCAGCTTCCGGGGGAAATAACAGTGTCATACAAAAACCTAAAGGACCAACAAATGTGGGAGCTGCTGGATATACTAAAGAAGAAATAGAAGTTTTGAGGTACTTTCTACTAAGTTTTGTACTAATTTATTTGATGAGTTTTATCACCTAAAGCTTAGTAGACTTGCAGAATTGACAAGTTGGCAGAATTTTTGAATGGGAAATTTGGTATTTTAAGATAATTTTCTACTGAAAGCAATGGCAGAAAATCAGTTACTAAGCGAGAGTCTCGATCTCGCAATGGGAGACTGGACAGCTATGGACTCGCATAAAGTTTTATAAATTATCCGGTCAGGAATATATCTTAATAGTATAATTTTTTTTTTTAATTCAACAATTTCTGGATTTAACAGATGATCACTGGATGCAAGTGTCAAATGTGAACAGTTTAGAGTATAAACAATTGCTTGTTGAAGGAAAGAGAGACCCTGAGAAGTTATATTTAAAACATATAAAACGGTTTATGACAATTGTCATAAAACTTAAAGCTGTACCAAAAAAGTCAGATAATCTTAATTTCTTTATTTAAAAGGAAGGTGTAAACTAAAATCCTGTCAATTTGTACCTAAAATGCATAGTAGATAATACATTTATTTAAGATAATTGTTTATTTTTTTTCTGAGTTATTGTAATGCAGTAGGAAGCTAGACGATAATTTATTTATTTCAGGATTACGTCTCTTATCAATGGTCGAGAGTATGTTCCATTTATGTCCGTTGATATGAAGGAGAGGTTTGCCTATCCTGTGCCATTCAGGTACAAACTATTTATCATTTTTAATGGAGTTCCCTTTTTAGCACCTTAGAAAGCGAACACTTTGTTTAGTATTACCATCCAACTATATATATTGTATAGGTGATCATCCATGGACTACCTCACTCCTCAGTCTTTCATCCTCATCACAAGGCCAAACATTAAATTGTTGGTGTATGATAAATTGAAAAATATCTGTATGATCTACAGACCAACAGAAATCAAAATCAAAAATCAAAAAATTTTACTTGTACGAGTATAAAATTTCCGATAATCTTACACCCTCCGTGTACTTATTTTAATTAAAAGTCATTGCTTATGTTAGTGATAGCACTCCAACTGTTCTGATTAAATGTAATTATATATTGTAATTTCTTGTTTTAGTGATAAACATGGGATGTTAGCATTATCACCAAAACAGAAAAGTCGCTTTGGGAAATGGTGCCGTCCCTCTGAATTCTGTGATAATCCGCAAATGATTTATGCTGTATCAAGTTTTAGTATTAGGCAGGTAAGTAGCAGGTGATCATAATGAAGTTCCATTGCTGCTTGGTATAGTGTTTTGTGCACACGTTTACAATGTTATGTTATTATTTATTTTGTACCAGTAATTGATGACACAGAAAATAGATAATTATAAAAAAGAACAAAGTAATACTAACAGAAAACTAACAACAAGGTATGAACCGATACCAAGAAGAAATAAACTAAACTAGAGTACCTCCCATGGAAGAAACTATTTATCTGTCTTAAAATACTAACTGTTTGACAATAATAAAATTAGAAAATGTGTGAATCAAAAACATACTTGATTACAGGATTGTCAGAATAAATCTAAGGTACAAAAAATAAGTAAACAAATTTTTGTTGTCCATATCAAAATTGGAAACATTGGGAGTAACAAAAAGTGCGAGGCACTGAAGGCGGGACCATGTAAAATTTGACAAATCCTTGGTTTTTGAAAAATAAGTTAAGGTTAAGAGCTGTTTTCAATTCGTCAAAAGTTGATTGTGATTTGTCTAGTATACAATAAAGAAAAAGTCGCTGTATGATAAAGTACAGTTTATCTATATTACTAAACGAAAGGAGTGTGATTTTATTACCGAAACTACGTCTAGGCATGCACCACTATCAGTGTCTAACCGTGTCTGCTAGGTTACTTATGTCGTCATTTACAGCAATTTTTATTGTTGCCGTTGCATGTTCTGTGCCTACTGTATAGATGTATGTTTAATGTCTTCTCAGTCTCGATTCCTAGCATTTAAACCGTGCACTAATTGCCAGGTATAATTCCGATTACACCATCTCACTTAGGGTGTTGCGTGCGACAATTGGGGAGTCGTGTGCAAATTATAATACTAACACCCTACTACCGCTGTTTATGTGGTCTCCTGCAATCTATATGAGGACCATAGCCACGAGAATTGCGAGGTCCATTTCTAATAAAGTATAAAATTAAAAAAACATGTTAATTTTGAACATTATTTTCTACTTTTCAGACCATAGTATCAGACTGCTCTTTTGTGGCATCACTAGCCATTAGTGCTCAGTATGAAAGAAGATTTAAAAAGAAACTCATTACTAGGTAAAGGCTTTCCCATTAAACATTATCCGGGGGGGGGGGGACAAGTTTATTGTTTTGTCTCCACCTATCATAGTAATTGAACTATTCCTATTCCCCCTCATAATTAAAGGTAGCTTGTCAAAATGTTAAAAACCTAATTAATGTGTTGCATACTCAGAGGTACCTACATGTACACCTGAGAAAAGATGAGCACATGGAATTAGTTTGCAGCCCATAAGCTATGTTTGGTGTGTGTCCACTCCCCCCCCCCCCACCCACCCTCTGCATTACCAGCTTGTTGTAAAATGTAAAAATTTGGTAATGTTTTATAAAATGAGTGTGAAACAGTTTGTGGTAATTATTTATATTTTGTGTATCTTACTCTGAAGAGTAAGATACTGATCAGTGTAATTTCAAGGTTTAAGTACAAGTTTAAGCAAATGCAGCTCTGCCTTCAAAGAGATAAACAGATGAATTCATAGATGGGCTGTTGCACTTCAAGATATCAGGATACTGTGAGCTTTATTGTCTGCCTATGTTTTCGATTTGTTCTTTCAGTATAGTTTACCCACAAAACAAACAAGGTGATCCCGTGTACAATCCGTGTGGGAAGTTTATGGTGAAATTGAACATTAATGGGGTACCACGAAAGGTAGTAGTTATAATTATATTAGGTTCATATACCCTAGTAATGAACGTTTTTTATAGACTTGCTACAAGTCCTTCTGGATGTTTTTATTATTATTTAAATTTTTTATTTTGATTAGTGTGATGTCACGGTACTTTTGTTTCAAATAAAACAATTATATGTGAAAAAATGTGTTTTCTTTACTCACTATCCAATATCAAATTTGCCGAGGACGGTGGAATTGATAGTGCCATACATTGGATAGTGAAATGTAGCAAAAAAATGTGTTTGGAAATTCTTTATTTATAAAGAATCAATTCTTATTAACTAAAAAAAAAGAAAAAAAATTAAAATCCTCAAGGTCTTCAAGAAGTCTTAAGTTTTTTTAATTAATGAAACAAGTTAGAATAAATAACATACTACCAAATTATTTCCTATTATTTACTTGATGATCTGAAGTTTTACAAATGAAACTCGGCAATTTTTGTTCTTCAGAAGTCATATGAGTCTGATAAGTTTTGTAATATGTTGGAATGTATGCAATTATACATGTAATGCAGCCTCAATATTCTTATATTTTAACAAGAAAAGTAGTGGAATATCATAAATTTGTGGTGGTTTTGAAAGGAAATTATGGATATCTATACTACTAAACGAAAGGAGCCAACTTTTCTCACAAAACTAGGTCGAAACTATTTCACACTATCTGTGTGTAACCGTGTCCGGTAGTTTATGTACACAGTCATTTACAGCAATCTTTACTGTTGACGTCATATGTTTCAGGCCTGCATCGTAGTTGTATGTTAAACGCTTAAGTTCTCAGTGGCAGTTTCAAGCGTTTAACCCATGCACTAATTCGAGCCATAATTCGTAGCATGTATGAGGACCAAGAGGCATAATTCCTAATTTATTTTGAGGATCACACCCGCAAGAATGTGAGGTCCATATCTAGTCTTTTTTAATTAGACGGAACTAACAGACTGAGGTAATATGGCTACAGTTTTGCCTGTTTTATGTTTTAGGTGGTTGTGGATGATCTGTTACCGATGTCCAGGGATGGAGACATGTTGTGTTCATTTTCTAATAACAAGAATGAAATGTGGGTGTCACTACTGGAAAAAGCGTACATGAAGGTTATGGGAGGCTATGACTTTCCTGGCTCAAACTCGGTGAGGAACCAAATCTTTGGTTCTTTAGGAAGTAATTTGTTTAGAAAGTAATATTTTAAAACCATATTTTTCCGTGATTTACTGCAGAAACGTTATCATAGGATAATGCAAAAGAAAACCTACAAAATTAGCAAATGTATGCTTGTCAAAAAAAGCCATAAACAAACACCAGCTTCAGAATTTGTTATACAAAACTGTTTAGTCTTGTGAACACACTAACATAGACCACCACATCATGTAGCAGATAAGGCAGTCGAAGCCAATAGAGACTGCCTGCTAATGTGGCAGATGGTTTTGAAAAGGATCTACACTTCTCTGCCCAATGCATGTTACACTAGTGGAAGCTGTCTCTCCTTCTGCGACAAAGCTACCTTTCAACAGCTCTTCTATTATATGAAACAGAAAAGACATGACGATGATGATAACACCACATTTGGAAGTCATCTTAGAGTGTATCTATGTTATGACTTAATATGTCATTATTTTGTTTGTAGAATATTGATCTCCACGCTCTAACGGGTTGGATACCAGAGCGTATCGCTATCCGCGTTGGATCAGAAGAATTCGATAAAGATAAAGAGTTTAATCGAATTATGGATCGCTTTCACAAAGGACAGTGCCTTGTTACCATAGCAACAGGAGAAATGTCAGAATCTGCTGCAGACCGAGCAGGATTAGTGCCAACTCATGCCTATGCTATGTTAGATATTAGAATTGTAAAGGTCAGCTATGTTAATCAAGAAATAGTCATTTCTGTATTTGCAATCTCTATTAAATACAGGTAGCTTCACATAAACTCTGTTTCCCTGTACGATAAAAATATACCTGATGGTGAGATCTGGATCTCACATTTGAACTTTCGCTGTGTTAGAACTTTTGAAATATTTTTAGTCCCAGGTCTTACGTTTTAAGGGGGTCTTAAATTTGAGTCATCGTATTTTGTAGATACAAGATCGTGGAAGATAGGGTTTATGAAAACAAGTATCAAAAATTGACTATAAACATTTATTTAATAAATCAACCACTGATGTATCACATCCTACGTTAAATCATTTTTTTATTCTCTATAAATGTAGCTCCCGATCCCGGGCTCCCGATGCAGCATTCAAATTCAATAAGCGTCTGTTTGCACTGTTTTCAGGTTCGAGCCTGTTTCAATTAAATAGTACAACATAAGTAAAAAGTTATTAAATATTAGATAATATGTGATTTTGCAATGTTAAGGGAAAGTATGACCTTGTTAAGGTATGACCTTGTTATAGCTTAATCAACTGATGTATTTTAGTTCAATAGCTAGACCTGGGTCTTACTTTCAAGACTGGTTCTTAATTCGAAGATCCGGGTCTTACTATCAGAGTAATACTGTATGTGTTTATGCATTTTAAATAAAAGTTTGCTCATATAAAATGAGGTAACTGAGAAAATTAATGTAAATTTGTTAAAAGTTTAACAAACAGACTTGCATTACAGGGAATCAAATTATTGCAATTAAAAAACCCATGGAGTCATTTAAGATGGAGAGGCAACTATTCTGAAAATGACACTGCCCACTGGACAAAAGAGATGCAAACTTTGCTAAATTATGACCCCAGCAGTGCTCAAATGGTTGACAATGGTAAGTCATGGTTTGTTTAAGAAAATTAATCTGAAATGTTTAATCTTTGTTACTCATTGCTCGTGTCATGACTTTTTGTGCCTACTGGTTATAAATCAATGCTTCAAGAACCGAAAGGAAATTTGTTTTTGTGATGTCAGGCCACAGGATACCTTCCTAATTGCAGTCACAGGTGTTCCACTGCCAAGGAGCTGTATAAAAAACAAAAGTAGCAGTTGACACCTGAAAATGACATAAGTAGAATGCTTTGATCAGTAATTCTTGTATAATCCTCTCATTGGAATAAAGTAGTTTGCTATAAAAAATTACCTTAGGCCACACTAAAAATAAAAGTTGTTTAATGGGCGAAAACCCTCAAAAACTGAGTCGGTCAGTTGGTTTTTATTTATATTTTTAAAAAAAATGTGTAACAGGCGAAAGCCCTTAAAAACCGAGTCGGTCGGTCTTTTTTTTAGTGTTAAAAGAAAAGAAAACATATTTTGAATCAGAGCGACAAGAATTTGGGTGAAAACGCCAACATTTGAAGCAGCCACTCCCGTTAAACAAGTTTTTTTATTGGTCTCGCCTTAGTTAATACAGTCTCTTATATTAAACCTCCATGTTTCTGGACTGAACTCTATTGCAGGAGTGTTCTGGATTGATTATGAATCTTTGTGCAACTTCTTTGATGTGATGTATATCAACTGGAATCCTGAACTGTTCAGCCACACAACCTGTGTTCATCAGTAAGTAGAACAACTAAAGCTTCAGTGTGGAAGGTTGCATCGGATTGAGTGAAGAACCATTTTTTTCAGCAGTATAAACTAAAAATCTGCCTAAATCGACACTCTATTAAAAAAGATATACAACCAGTCTGTTACTTATTTGTATTAGTCTGTTACTTAATACATTGGTAAGGATACATTTCCACCGTACAACCTCTCAAAATGAACAAGTGCACATTCCGCAGAAAAAGCATAGACAATAACAATCATGTGATTATTGTGTTACATTTTGAACAGAACCAGCATGTAGTTCCACCTGTCTTAATGTAAAGATAGAAATAAAATGTAGCATTCATTTAAATTTGTGTTAAATGTTTCGTTTCATGAGAGCTGTTGTTCCTCTATTTTTCGACATATTATCTAATAATTTAATAATTTTTGTTGATAGCTCATGGACAGGCAAAGAAGGACCAAGAAAAGATGCATACAACATCGGAGATAATCCACAGTTCCGCCTGGATATTAGAGCCAATAAACCATCTGGTGTGTGGATATTGCTGACTCGACATATTACAGATAAGGATGACTTTGCTGATAACAAAGAATTCATCACTGTACTGGTTTACAAGGGCAATGGTAGAAGAGTGTTTTACCCTTGTAAGTAAACTATAAAAAAGGACATTTGTCTACCCTGACAGTAAGACTTATGTTTGAGCTTTCACTGTCTTAAAATTTTAGAATTTAGGTCAATAGTCTTACACTATTACACACCTGGGTCTTACATTTGAAGGTGGTCTTACTTTTGAGTCATTGTACAAGAATACAGTTACTGACAGACTACAAAGATTTGTAATGATGAAAACAAAGATTAAATATTAATTGTTTTTGAATGAAGGTACCTAGGTACAAAGAGGTGTATATATATTTCAACCTATAATATGTTTTAGTAATTTTTAAATTACTAAAACATAGCTTGAAATATATATACAAAATGTTTACTTTTATACAATGTACATGTATGTCTATCTCGTCATTTTAAAAACGAAGAGATAGACATATAAAAGAAACAATTTTACAAAGTTAATACTAACAGTAAACTTTACAAATCATGAGGCTTAATGATTTGAATTCGGTCATCTTATCTGATAAAGGTCATTTTTGGGAAAAAATTGTGTTTTTAAATTTTAATTTTTAAAAGAATACAAACGAGAATCCCTGCATCTACGGAGAGACAGTATAAAAACATGTAGAGTTAGTTACAACAAGGACGGAAATAAATTTATTTGTTGTGTTACTTGTTTATTTTATTCATTCACATTATGTAGATAACTACGAAAAATAAATGTGATTTTCATTTTGACTACCTTTCCACAATTTTTGAACTGCCAAAGTGATACCAAAAAGCTGTGAACTAAACTTTCTAGTGACATACCATGGGATGTCATGCGACTTATAGTTGACCAATGGTTATTTATATATTTTCTTATTTAAATTTGTAGATGACCCTCCACCATATAAAGATGGTGTCAGAATCAATAGTCCACATTATCTGTGCAAGATGTTAGAAGACAAACCAGGAGTGTACACACTTGTGGTGTCTCAGTATGAAAAGAGTAATACAATACATTACACACTGAGAGTGTATGCAACATGTGATTTCTCATTGACTAAAATTTCCGAACCGTATAAATCCCAGTATGAGAAAAAGGTAGGCTAACACTGGCTATACTTTTGGTAATAATTTTGTGTATTTGAAATTATATATTTATTTTCAATTTTGAAGATTTATGTCTATCAGACTATGGTTGTTTTGCCTTTTTAGTATTAGGGGGAGTCTGGAACAGCCGTTTATTGTAAAATGGTGACTCTTATTATTATACCACCTTTGTACCACTAGCCTCCTGATCATGATGACTATGTCCCACAGCACCGCCTACTAATCCTTGCCTTTCAGAAGTTCATTATCCTCTGATTTTGTTTTGTAAACATATTTGAACCTGTAGTCAATAGTAGTTAGTTGACAATGTCCTCAAGTCTTAAAGTCTTATTAACATATAATTATCAAACATGTTCACAACCGTTTTGCTCTGGTGGCCATAAATAACATTGTGAGGAGCGAATATATTGTACCATTCTTTTCACATCAACTTTCTGTTTATCAGAAAATATCAATTATTAGGCGAGTCTGTTGAACTTTTGAGATTAAGAAAATATAACAGTTACTGCATTTTCTTTTTCTCTGCCGACATGTAACAGACCAGGGTAGAAAAAGTCACAAGATATACTAGTTATTATATTGTTGTTATGTTCTAATGAATGCAAATATTTATCCAGATAACATGCAATTAACCAATGGTTTCCTTAAGAAACTACATGCAAAAGATTGACAAAAGTTAAAACTAAAATTTGTGCTGAATGGAGTGTTGTAGATAAAACTGGATTTGCAAAAATTGTTTGAACACAAATGCCTGTAAGAGAAGTCTAAAACATAAAATATGTCAGTTATGTAATTATGTATGGTGATTTATTCTTTACATCCACCACATAGTCATTGTGCTACAATATTAAAACGCAGTGCAATTTTAAATTTTAAAATAAATATTTTCAGGCAACAGGAGAATGGAAAGGAATGACTGCTGGTGGCTGTGGAAACTATCCAGGTACTCACAGGAATAATCCGATTTATCAAATCAGAATTGACAACAGCTCCATAGATAATACTGCAATGGTAGAACTCAGAGGCCCTAAGTGAGTACAGATTTTCTTGTGTGTGAATTTTTATCCAAAATTAGGAATTATGAAATAATGTTATGGAATGCGATCTCCACAGAGTACTTCTTTTGAACAATGGTTGCCTACAATGGAGTATATTTTTGATGAGGACCTGCTGTTTTTTGAAATAGATTCTAAATTGATAAATAATTTTTATATTGAAAATATGCATTCTTAGAAATAATTATTTGACCATAACATACATGTACCTTTTGGTAATAGGTGTTAAATGAAACTTTTAGTTGCTATATCCACGGCAATAACTGATGCTGAAAAAGGAACCTAAGAGGTTCCACACACATAAATGTGAGTCAACATCAATGATAGTGCCCCCCCTCCCCCTTCGGATTGTGCCTGCAAGCATATAAAGCAAACCAATTGCTTTTATTGTTACAGACAGTTTAGTGTGGGATTCAACGTCATCACTGTCACCACAAATAACCCGAATGCTGCTGGTGCATTTACAAAAATTTCAAGTGGAGACTTCAGGTACGAATATTGTTTAGTTAGTCATTCAATGCCATGTTTGTCTGGATTCATTATTGTTAACAATGTGATGAATGCGTGCATCATATTGGTAACATTGGTTCACTTTCTCAAGTTGTTTTGCCCTTTTAACGTATCATACTTGTCAAGCCGGCTCAATGTGGGAGATTGTATACTTTCGCACAATTTTGCTTTAAAGATAATGGTGGAAAAAGATTTTAAAAAGTAGGAATCTCATGGTCTTGGCTCCTCATAGGATACTTGACGGCTGCCAGCATATTATTCTATGAATATAAATAGTATGAAGCAATAGTCAATAGAAACCTTAAGATTATTAAATACGAGAAGAAATGAGCTACAAGTAAAGAATGAAGTGTATGGGTCTACCATCGCAACAAAAGCAACAAGTAACAAACATAATTATTTAGAAATCCTTGTTTTATACAAACATTTCTATAAAGAGAATCAATTGATTTAACATACATGACAGATGCGTACACTTCACTCTCATTACTCACAGCTTGTATCTCTCATACATGACAGATGCGTACACTT
>JAOXYB010011790.1:0-13172 GCA_028565635.1 Phoronis ovalis | reverse complement strand
CGATGTACAAAGACTTTATTGAGGGAAACTGCAGTATCAACATAACAATGACATTCGCGTGATTCAAACGAAACGATATAACATGATTCAGTGGCTAACGATCAAATAAAACTTGACTATTCGTAATAAATCTTTTGCATGTGCCTGGTGGAGCTACTGCAAGCAAGCCCTTAGAAGCGTTCCCAACAAGCTGCGTTTTGTGAAGGAATAACAGGAGCGCGTGCAGTACTGCATAGTATTTACAAATGCTAATACCAATGCTTGGAAAATATGCAAAGTTTGTATTTATTGGCAACCAGTGATAAACGTATGCAAATAATCTATTGACTATACTTGCCTTCAACCTAGCGTATTCACCAATTTTCAGCGTGCTGCAATTAAACCATGATTTAGCTAATGAAACGCTGCTTTCGCTTCCTGTGACACCAACGCATTTTTCAGCTGAATTATTGAGATTTCTTGACAATTCGCTGTAATTCAATTGAGCACGGGTCGACATATATTCGACAAACACGTTTAAGTTCACAATAGATTTTGAGTCTTGTAGGATCGGACTTGACTCTAAAGAAATGGCATGCGCTTTTAATTTCTCTAAAAAATTGCTTAACATGGTGAAAACAGCCATATGATATTTATCCCGCCATCCACCTGAAAAAGAAAACAATTATGATGTATATATACTTATCGAGGCTTTATTTGTTAAGTTATGAATACATTGATACAAAAAATATGACTGTGTATTGAATATACAACCTCTAAAAAAAGTCAATGGATGGATACCCTCTAATAGTTGTCTATCCCAAATAAACGATACCCGGCCTAGCGAGATATTTGTCTATAGAAAAAACGAAAACTTGGTCATCTAAATAATTTCTATACAGTTGTATGCTATACCCTCGGGCTATACCCGGACAGCATTGGAATTAATGAACCACCCAAAGAACTAGACAACTATAGGCGGTGAACCTTCGCAACATGCATCTAAGAAGAGTATCAACGTGGAATTCATTAACCAATAATATAGTGACAGCTCCCAGTGTACAATGTTTTGAAAAAAGGCTGGATAGTTTCTGGAAAGACCAGCCTCTTAAGTATGACAATAAGTCCTTTTATGATAGGTTATTGAACTGTAATTAAATTAGTAAGTTAGTTAAGTTAGTAGTCATTATTAGACCCGAATATAGAGGCTTTTTATTAGCCTGCGTTCGGTATATTACATATTACATATTACATATTACAAGAGGATAAGTAAGTATAAGTTCTTCAACGCCATAGTAGGTAGATGACAATAGGTAACCAATCACAGCCATCGTCTCTTCGGTATATGAGGTTAGTCAACATCATAGTAGATGGCATTAGGTAACCAATCACAGCCATCGTCTCAAATGTATATGATATATAGATCTAATACAGACCATATTAATAAGCATTTTTGCCCCTTTCTTGTTTTTCTTGCCCCTGATTAGCTATATGAGGTCTCTTGTATTTGAAAGTTGGTATACTTTCACACAAAGTGGAATACTTCACAAAAAAATTATTTGAAAATGTCTTTTTAATCGAAAATTGGTAGGATTATTTCCAAAGTAAGAAATGACTAATTTTTCTTCGTATTTCCTGCCAATTCACCTTGATGCTCTTTAGTCAAAGAGAACAAAAGAGTATTGGTTGATTCAGCACGAAAAATCGGGAGTTGGCATGAGATATGATTATCTCTACTTGAATAAATATAATTTTCTCCAAAGAGTTTGGCTATTTACTAGAAGACAACACTTTACTATTGAGGTAGATGAGAAAATCAATTGTACCCGTATTCCAGATGATTCCAAGGTAGAAGTAAGTCTAGCATAGAAGGACGTTGAACGTTTGGGGTTGAATGTTTATAAAAATGAAGCACTGTATATGACATTAGGGTAATTTCCATTTGAGCTTTTGAATGACGTCACAGAAAATGTGCCCGGTGAGAGCGTAGCTTTAGGTAGCTGATATTCTAATTTCGAATCGACCATGTATTTCATTTTCAAAACAAGCTAAGTAACTATTGGTTTACTCTCACGGAACATCCGAAATCCATTTTTAGCAAAGCTTGCGTTATATTTTAGTGTTACAGAATAGTTGGGTACGCATCAGTCTGAATAAATCCATTCGTTAAAAGACAGTACGGAATACTAACAGATGGATTTAATCAGACAGGGTACGTATGTTCGTTACGAAAAACAGGGTGAAATGGTAATTATATTTTTAGCAGTTAGAAGGGGCACACAGCAGTAACAAAACTTTGGTGCCGGAACGGTATTTTTACTGGCCCAAAAACAAATAGAATATAGTTTGCAGACGTACATTGGTTGCAATATCTTATGCTGTTGTTTAGACTACGACCATTGTGAATACAACATAAATTTTGAGCTCATTGGTGCCAAAAAGGGCTATTTTTCATCCTCCATAACAGATATATATGGGTACCAAACCATTATCGCTGTCATCCCCATGGATTCTTAATTCTCCATGTAACAACAGCAAAGGTTTGGCAGGTTCCCCCAGGTGGGCTCAAGATGTGCATATGTGAAGTGGTGGATAGTCTGATTTAAAACATTTTGTTGAAACAACTCACCGTTTACCAAATACATTACACCAAGGATTCGTAATAAGCTCGTTATATCTGTGATGTAATCGAAATGCAACGCTTGCCATAATATGTCTACCATTTTACTCAAATCTTCTTGGCTATAATCCGGATCTCCCGATTGTAGAGTGTTCACTGCTAAGTCAGTGATGTTTTTTAACAACAAAAATCTGGTAAATATTGCTTTAAAACTGTTTATTTGTAAACCACCAAATTTGCATCGTAGCTTGGAATATTCGGCCATGATAGAGTTTACCGTTATGTTGCGCATATTGAAATTTTGTCGAAACTGCATTAGTTGTTGTACTTCTGCGGTTTTTAAATCATCAACTGTTCCAGGATAAACCTCATTTATACTGTCCCCTAGTTTTCTGATTTCTAACTGCTTTTGAAATGATGATGTGCGGATTTTACTATATCCGGGCATAAATCTCTCCGAATACAACATAACATGGAAGAATTTGCTATTGGTTTCCCTATATAATTTCTGAAGTGTGTCATTCATCTCAGCTTCATTGTAATTCAAATGTACTAGATGATAGAATATTAAAAAATCCCTCTCTTCGTTAATTGCCAGTATTTGTTCACTTTTGTCTGTTAGTTTATCAGCGTCTTTCTTGATTTCTTGAGCATCGGACAAGATACCCTCTGTATTCGTGATATACGCTACGGCTAGGATCAACAAGCTAATGACGGGTAGAAGACTAAAAAAACAAAACCGAAAGTAAACTGATTAGATCATCAGAATCATGATAATTCTGTTAATTGCATGTCACATTATACCACCACTTACCCAGAGTCGTCGGCTCTAATAACTTGTGGTCTGGTTAGTTGCTACACTGTAGATCGACGGGGGACCGAAGTCAGTTTTTTAAGGTAAAAAATTAAAACTTTGTTTTTGAAACAAAATTCAGTCATAATTAGTCCAAAAGTACTGGTATTCATTAAAAATATAAATGAAATGGAAATTGACTGCTTAAAAGTTACCTAATGCTTGTATACTATTTGTATACGGTTTCTACACCTAATATGTGGGATCATCATATAACAATCAGAACAGTGTACATACAGAGTGCTAAAAAGCGTTTTCTCAACCAGATGACATTGGCAGCTTGCTAATTTAACCTTCACCTTCTTAGTATCTTTCCGGTGTATATATTTTGCAGTCGATGTCATTACAATCATAATTACAGTAGTAGTACTAAAAAGTTTAAATTTTGAAATTTTCACACTGATATTTATGTACAACATAGTGTGAATGATTGCGCAGTTTAAAGGTGGGAATTTTCGACTTATAAAGTTAAATTTTCGCGGCTTTCTAGAGGAAAAGTAAGCTACTTGAGCGGCACATTTAATATTCATCACGTTTACAAGTAAGTTCCCCCTGGTGTTTGTGATGAGAAGTCCGATGTGGTTTGTATCCGAGGATTTATAAAGCCATCTGTAGTGTGTTAGAAGGGAGCCCCTATCAGACTTGTCACCATAGAGACTACGTTTCCTAGGTTTGGTTACATCAGAACAGTTATGCGTGCAAAAACCTTATAATGATAAGCTTAGCTAATTGAGCTCGACGACCACGGTATGTGAATGGCTCTCCAATTACACCAAAATTGTCGCCGAATGGCAAAGCAACGCCGACACTCTCTTCAACATTGTTATTTATTAATTTTCCGTCTTCATGGACTTGACCAATCATGCCTGAACCTGGACTGAAAAATATCAAACTCTCTCAATGTTATCGTTAATTTCATTTTCAAATACTTAACCACTCATGCCCCAGCCGGGATTGAAAACTATTGAAATTGTCTCTCATGATCATTCATTTGCAGAACGATACAATGATGTATTGTACCGTACGTGAAAAAGTTAAAGTCCCTCGTTTTAGTATTATTTTGCATGTAAATCCAAGTAATAAATAGTAAAATCAATGCCAAGGAATCCACGAATGTCTGTAATAGTATACATTTAAACGAGTGCCACTGTACAGCTTTCATCAGACCTCACCTCAATGACTCCTTCGATTCTTTAAAAACACTAAAGTTGCGGTGATTTCTATTATCGTTTGACATGTTTAAAGTGTAATATCGAACAGAAATTACATGAATGCCAGATTAACCGCAAGTTTGTTATCGCATCGTTGACGTGATGAAAAGTGGTGTGACGTCATTTGACTGTTACGCAAAACTGCATTGTTAGATTTATAATTCCGTGTTATTCCTACTTCATCCCTACTACTTCATAATGCTACGCATAATAAGTCTCGCACACAGTACAACAAATGGCATCAAGCAGACAAATGTTTAGGTACGCTTGTCAAAAGATGTACGTAATTCTTATACATAAGATCAGCATCATTCTAGTTCTGTATCTAGTTCAAATTGATTTGATCTTATAACTTGCATACTTTTTAAGTTACGTTGGTGGTCATTCATTATAGGATTGAGTTTAAAATAGTTTCTTCAATTTAAAAGTTAAACATTTTAAATGGAGATGCTCCTTTAATTTAATACTGAACTACTACTTTCTCTCTAATAGCGTAAATCTAGATCTTCTAGCAAACATGCACAGCTACTCTGTCAACCAAGGATAATTCTGTATATGATTACAGAGCTTTTTCAGTTATTGCTTCTAGACCCCTGAACGCTTTACCTCTAGATATTATTTGTTCGGCTTCCTTAAGACCTATCTGGTTAAAAAAGCATTTGGTAATTTTGTATAGTAATGTAACTTTTTACCGACAATCATAAAACGGCATTAACATTGTCTTGTTTATTTTCATTACAACTTGTTATTATAGATGCTTAGCATTCACTGTTGTTTTATTTGTATTTAGTGTTTATTTTGACCGTATATTAGTTTTCTTAGTCTTCTCTACTTATATTGTAACTCAAATTCTCGATTATCCATCACTTGTAACACGCTCATGAATAAGCATTCTATGGCGCTTTAGAAATAATAATATTATTATTTTTATTAGTAATAATTTGTTTATACTTATAGTTACCAAAATAAACATTTTATTATACTGTTTATCATTTATATACCAACTAATTATGTACTTGGCAGTGTAAACTTAGGTCGGACGCCGGCAGTAATTACAATATAATTAGCAAAATTAAAGTGCAAGCAGATAGTGTTTGGAGCATTATGCATGTTTGAATATTTACTCTAATGTATCTTGTTAAACAGTTTTAACTGTTTTAACTTTAAATATTTAAAAATATTGCAACGTAAACAGGACTGACTGCCGAAACTTAGAATGCACACATTTTACTTAATATACTTGTTTGGGAGGTTCTCTTAGAATTAAAAAAAAAAATTATTACCTCCCTTGCGTTTAGTGATTTTTATTTTGACAAACTTTGGTTTTGTGCACTTTAATTTAATTTATAATAGGTCCCAGCCTGAAAAATAGTGAAACTTTTTGAACCCTGTCCAACAGAGATGGCCCTCTCCTAAATGTGTCAGCCCTCTTCCCATAAAGTATGACCTGTCCCTTACAATTAAGTAATTATTAAAATAATAGTTGTTTTAACGAATTAGTAGCATCTGCGCTGTTTGACGTAAGTGCCGGAGCTTCAGAGATGATGGATAAGATGGAAGAATGAAAAATGAATTCAATCTAGTTTCTTCGTTTATTTACTTCATTCCGTGCTTCACTTTGTCTGGACAACGTTTCAAAGGCTGCCATGGTGGCAACTGAACGGAGTGGCTACACAAATAAAACGAAAATAGAATGAACAATTTGAAAAAGTGCACGCGTTATGGAATTCGTCACGACGTACTGTAATTCGTACTGTAATAGGTTAAACTATATATCAAGTATAAGACCTTTTCTAACAACAAAAAGCCGTTTTGACATCCCTTATTGCGTGCTATCAGATAATCTTACCTGTTGACAAGAAAGAATTAAGCTATTTTTGTACAGACACCTCCAGACATATCGATATTTATGATTTAACATCGTTTCGTTTGAATCACGCGAATTTCATTGTTGTGCATTTTCCCTTTGTAAAGTCCTTTTAATATCGTTGACTCACAACTAAAGACAACACAAAGGATCAAACTCAATTTATTTCATTATTTATATGTACTTTACGTATTTTTATCAGATAAATGGAAACTGCTTTCCAGTAACGCCAACGTTTTGCTTTTTGTACCCGGCTTGCTGGTCGTCTGACAACACATAAAACTCTGCTCCTGACGCACGACACACACGTACACATACATATAATATCATTACAGAATAATCCCAATAAATGAGCCCTATGCAATTCACAATACACGTGACTTGAAAATTCTGGGGAAAGTTTAACGAAATGAATCCAAGAAATCAAGTTAGTTTTAAGCATGGAACGAGTACAATTAAAGGATGATAGTAAACCATCCTTGTCAGTATTATTTGTTAAAGTTGATCCTGATTGTGACTTGTTTTTGTGGAAATCTCATCTCGAAGAACTTTCCCAACGCTAAATTTGTATTCCTGTAACAGTCAAAAGTACTACAGATGTTCAGTCGCTAGCCTAGTCGCCACTGAAAACAGGTTTCTTGACTGTCTGATTACATCTTCATTTACTCGATTGCTGTACCTATCTCTAGCCTAAAGGATTTTTAATTTTTTGCATGATACATACGGGACAGACCGCTCTATTCCCCGAACCTTCTGATTCGCAACATGATTTGACTTTGACCGATATATTTCTGCTACGATGCTGTCGTTTATGTCAGAAACATGCAGCAACTAGTTCTAAGTGGAAAGTGGCTGGAATTCAACATTAAGATTTATTGTACAACACTGAAGTTGCTCGTAAGCCTTAGCAGCGAACCGTGGACTTCCGACAGAGTCTGTCAGCTTGGCACCAAAAGCTATATAATATAAGTGGTGATTTTCAACGAGGAACATATTGGAATAGTAAAAGTTTGAAACAGTACTATCAAAATATTGTTGCTGATAAGAGGTACAACTGAGATAAGATTTTTTTTTGTATTTATGATGTTTTATTACTCAGAATTGATATAAGCAAGTTACAATTTATACACAATTACACAGTCAACAGGTTTCCATATTATAGTATACAGTATTTTATGCCATTTATCAATATGAATACGGATACACATTTATAAAACAGATTGGCTACTGCATACACTACTTCTCTTTGAAATAAATTCTTCATAATCAGTTACATAGTTCTTCTTCACAATATATATAGAAAGGATTTTAGATTAGAGTACTTTTAAATTTATCAAAATTACCATTTCCCAAAACAAGCTGATGGGGATTTTGGAAGGCACAATTAAGCGAAACATCACAAGTTCACCTTACATTCCCCGATTAAATTCTATATCTAGAGGACATAAGTTTGTAAACAGAATCCATGATGTACATGTAGTGAAGTTATCGCCAACATTGAACCCTTGGATTCTAGCATCCGTCGGTTCTATAATAGCTCTTGTCAATAACAATTACTGATTGTTAGCGTCGACTTTAGAATGCATTTAAATAGTGAAAATTAAAATTATAACGAATAATTTGAAAAAAAATGAAATATTAATATTAATATTAATTACAAAAAAGGATATTTTTTAAACCCAAGAAAAATATGGACTCAATGTGCGACGGTCCAAGTGGATCGTACCAGTCGTCTGGTATATAGTTTATTTGACTATTCTGGAAGTACCTTGTCCTAAAATAATGCTTTCAGTAAGAACGTTGGCAATGTTGTTTATGTTTGCAACAATATTTCATATTTAGAGTTATATTAAACAATGTCAATTATAATAACTGCTCAACACTTTCTAAAAGTATTCTATGTTGAACATACATGCTAAATCATTCATTCCAATAATCAAGCAAGAAAATAGGCATAATAGTCAAATAATATATTTCAGCTGGCATGAAAAGCTGTCTACTACATTATCCCCAATGCATTGTTAATGTGTAACATGAAAACGAACACAGCATTTGGGAAAGTAATTTCTGATTTATAAATCTGCATATCCCATTGATAAGTTTAAAAACTAATTCCTACAGCTTAGCCTGCCTATCTTCAAGACAGTAATTATAATCTGCTTTCAAACCGCAGTTGACCAAGAACTACTGACGGACAGCGATGACGGAGTGGACAGCCTGGAAGTATTCATTTCCAATGCTTCCGACGTACACCTTTGTCTGGTTGAGTGATTCGTCAAGACATTTTCGGTTCGTTTGCTTGGACTTTCGAACGACGAGATTGAAAGACTCGTCGAATAGGCACCCGGTTGTTCCAGTGTAACTTGTCTCGTCGAGCCATCTTCGGGATATCTTTTATAGTCAGATCTCTGCGACACGTCCAGCGGACTGCCGCTAGATCTAAACGTGTTGATTGACTTCCCTTGAGGCTTGTTAGATGCACCAAATGACATTAGCCTGTTCGACCTAGCAAATGACACTGATTTTCGCCTTGAGGACGAAAAGATATTTGAACCTGCTTGAAGTGCTAAAAAAATGAAGTAAATAAGCATAGTTTTGAAATACATTGACTATATCACCAAGCTATCACACTGTACTGCTGTGATTATAAAGTACTCTGGATGTATTTGTTTGAATGCTCCATGGGGAAAATATAAATATATAGAAATAAGAACATTAAAATTTTAGTTTTTCTGAACAAAAAAATAATTTTCACGAATAATTCATTTTCTGTTGCTATGAAAGTTTCATTACCCCGTAATGTAGATACGGTTATATGGACGTAATAACAAATAAGTGCGCTTTATACGTAAAAATGACGTCACTTGCGTAATTGTTGGTGTGGCTCATCTCGTGGCTCATGGGCCTTGTTTAAATAGTTTGGCATATTACTGCAGTTCTGTGAAAAGTCAGTTCGGATAAAATTAAAGGGCTTGAAGAAACTTACCTCTGCTTAAAATGCTACCGCTTGGCTTTTGATTTGACTCATCTTCAGCTTAACAAAGAAAATAAGTTGTTTCACAAAAAATGCAATTAATATGAAATAAACAAGTTATCTGTGTTACCCCCTGTATGAAAGTGTGTATAGTTTGATGCGACTGCCTGATAATTAGTTAATGTTAACCATCTCTCCCACATCGAGGCAAGACTGAAACCCTCGCTAATGCTATTTTATGTTGAAAGTATTACAGATGAATCGAGATTATATCAAATAAGTATTTATGCTGATTGCGCTGACATGCTTTTGCTCGATAATGAATGCATACTCGTAATAAAAAGAAGAGGTTCGTCCTAGCGGTACCGTGGGTGGTACTTATGTTCTCGGGGCAGGTTTTACCAACATGACAGAAACATTCAAATCTATTAACATGCTGTAAATTATATGCAAGGCGACCTTTTGGTTAGCTGCTAAGGTACTTAGCTAAGTACCAATCTCACAACAATTATGATAATATTATTTCAAACTCACGTCTGAAATAAGCACGTCTAGACAAATCCCGCATTTCCACATTTGTAGTTCCACTAGGGCTCGGAAGCACTATAATTATAATATACAAGTATATTTTGAAATCATAGATTAGTCTTGCTAGTATATCATTAAAAAATTTTGTTCCTGCGCACCGTTTTGATGCTCATGGACTCAATCATGTATGAACAGCATCATCAATCGTCATAGTCACTATATTTTTTAGCGCCATGTTTTAAAAGTCATATAGCCTCGTAATCAAACCTTTCTGTGTTAGCGATGACAACATTTAGTTGCAAGTCTTACCGATACCAAGTCTTACCAAGTCTTGTTGTTTACGATATATAAAAATTCCCAGGAAAGAAACGAAATGTATATTCATATATTGTTACTAATAAAAAATACATTTTTGTTTACATGCACTTACGCTTAGCTCCCTTTGGAAAGTTACTGTAATACTTTGATGTTACTTCTTTGTCAACAAAACCACACAACTGAAACAATCGCTTGGCATAGTTGCGTCTCCATCCAGTCCAAGGGAAAGGATCTTTAACGAGGGTGTATAATATTACATCCATATCTTCCAGATCTAATAGCATCGCAAAAAAATTGATATAACATTCAGCATTGCATACAAGAAAACGGTACAAGGATTTTCGATACGCAAAAAACAGTTATAGAAAAACTTCTAGTACGTTACGCTATTTCATGTCCTATCGTGTCATGTCTTGGCATATGGCATGTCATTCATTGTCTGTCATGTCTCTTTCAGCAGTGGACTGATGAAATAAACTTTTGAATACACTTACTTGCAATTTTAACTAGTACAGTAACATTAGTAGCCAGTATGGTCAGCAAATAACACGTCCAACGAGCAAGATGGCGGTGATCTGGGGATAGACAATCAGTCAGCAGGTGTATCGCGCGCATTTTGTCCAACCGTCCTTTGTTCTCATCATGAAGACAAATAACAGAGAGTGCTTTGACGAGTTCAAGTCTTATATCCGGACTATTGTAATCTACCATCATTTCTACTATTAGATGCATGTGTTTTCCTGCGAGATTGCCTACGCTAGGGCCACCTGGTGAAGTAGTTGCAAAGCAATTAAGAAAGGGTACGACATTAGTGGACGGTAAAACAATTTAAGTATATGTTGTTTTAAAACTCAAATACGATTTCAGGAGAATAACACAAAAACATGTTTCTGAGTAAAGAATAGATTATTTTCTGGTAATGACTTGTTGTCTCTTCTTTACACGTCTTTTTTTTACCTGTCAACATTTATTTACTATACTTTAAAGGCGAGAAAAACTATTTCAACTCACCGAAATACGATAAAAAGCTAATTTTCTTTGTTGCTCTTATATGATGCTCCAGGTCATATGTAGAGTCGTCTAAAATACGGATCCATTCCCATGCGTCTCTATAATATTTAGTAATGCTAACATCTTCAACCGAGTTTCCTTTTTCAGTTTCAGTCTGAAATGTTGACGAACTGTAGCTGCTTCCTATACTGAAAAGACTGGAGATTGCATTCCTAACAGCACGAATAACTCCAGACATTTTGAGGAAGAAAAGCGTTCCAAAAATTGCGGCAGATTGCATCATAGAAGTTGTTTTCATGAAGCGCGGGCATAGCATTTGTGTCTTCATCATTCGCTGGCGCTTTCAAGCACCCCAAAAATTAGTGGTATCTAAGTAACTAAATTATTTCCTCCTCATCTTCTTCCGTACTGTAGCGAAATTTAACTTTAATTTTGAATTATCATTATTGTATAGAGATATATACTTATATTACATATATGAACGTCTATCTATATTATATATAGCGGATTCCCTCCCGCACGTCTATCTATATTATGTATAGCGGATTCCCTCCCATATGTCTATCTATATTATATATAGCGGGTTTCCTCCCGCTCTTCTATCTATATTATATATAGCGGATTCCCTCCGCTGGTTGACTATAAATAGCATGTGTCATTGTTTTGTAATTCAGTTGCTCGCTTACATTTGAACAATAAGCTTCGTGTCGTTCTCATCAAGTATCACTCTTATTTCTCGTCTTTTTACGAACTAGTGCAGACTCAGCCAACGGCCCTGAGCCAAAGTCTGCACTTCACGTCTTTCGTTACAATACATATTTTCTCACTTTTTAAGGATTTTTGAAACTCCATTACTCAAAAGTGGATTCAATTTGTAAATAATACAGCTTTATCAAAAGAAAAAAAACAACAACTAAAAATATAATTATTTCAGTTAAAGGCTGTTTACTTTCAATATGTCAAAATGACAACAAGTATTTAATAGTAGGTATAGATTCATGGTCAGTGAATATTTGGTATTTAATAAAGAACATTAGGGCAGAAACATAACAATATAACTTATGTGCTGAGACTAATTAAAATATCATATGACCCTTGATATCGCAGTTGTTTTACCTATACCGCAAATGCCGGCCGTCTTAAAACATACATTGTAGTTACAATGTAGAATGAAGGAAAAACATTTTCTATTTATTAACTATTCTTTGTTCGCGCGTACATGTATATATTTTATTCACTGCTCACGCCTGAAACTATCACATTTTCTCGTTTCACTAAGGGCAACAGGTCTAGTATATAAAGAATTATAGTTTATTTATTATTTACTTTCTTTTTATTCAGTCTTCTACTCATATGTAAATAGCCTTTTCCGCGATTTTGTATGCAAATTTGAAACGAAACACAAACATAGTTACCGCTTTTTTATCACTTTGTGTGTGGAATTTCATACGTTCACTGCAAAACGTTAAAGAATAGCGCTCAAAGCTTTATAGACAAGATATATATGTTTGCGTGTTAATTATGAAAGTTATTCAAGTGGAGTTGATTGCCACGATTACAAATACAAACACTTGACTAGAGAAGTGACAAAAGCAACTGCGAGGAACAATCAAAACGCTCACGCGACATAAACTGGGCGCCATATTTTTGTTAGTTGCAGTGTGGTTATCTCCGAAGATAGACACGTTGCACCTTCAGGGTTTTAGCCAGCGACCCGTCATCCCGTCAAATGAAGGGTTATAATTTTCAATTGACGGTCAAAAATTTTGGCTGTGCAGATTCCCTGCTCAGAAAAAATATTATTGATGATA
>JAOXYB010011679.1:2553-14516 GCA_028565635.1 Phoronis ovalis | reverse complement strand
TGACAACTTAATAAGATACGCCCTCTGGCGATGGCATAGCAAATGAACGCTTTTATTGTTTATTTTAAAATCCTAAGGGGAGCACACACTCAAATAGATACAGTTGAGACAGAATATTTCAATCATGCCCCATTTCAGGCATAACAGAACTAATAACGCGCCAGAGTAAAAGCTTGGTAGACACAACTCCTAACATGACAACAAGTCTGCTTCAATTCATATGTGTAGAGTGATTAAAAGAATAAAAACAAATCACTTCTATTTGCTACATATGCAAAAAATGAAAAATCTTTTTCGCTGAAATGGATGAAAATCAACATTTCTAGGAAAAAATATTATCAATACAAGTAAAAACGGCGTACTGGGGCCGGTAACAACAACATGTCAAAAAAGCACGTATTTTCCACGTTAAGTTGAAAATAATGAACATTACATTTTTGGCTTTTAATTCCATTATCATTATCATCCGTCCGCATGGGGGCGTCCTACACATTTACCGATACCGATATACTTGTGATAGCTAGGTAGTATTAGAATGAATGAGAGTGTATACAAATCTTGACACTATGCTTCTTTATTAAATATATAATATTCTAATCATTTCAAATTAAAGAAGTGATTGATGTTATGCCATAACTTGTAAGTGCAATTCATTACCATTCATTGTTTTCGACTTACCATTCATTGTTTTCGACTTACCATTTTGTTTTGTTTCATTTTTATTACCCAAGGAATTATTAACAATACCACTGGGGAGAATTCCAAGAAATTCCTTGAGTCAACAAGTATCACAAAACTAATCAGTTCGGAATCTTAATACAAAATGACAAGTGAACATCCTAGTGAACCCCTTTTAATTGCTTCAGAGTATATTTATAATGTAGTCTATATATAGACTGTTTTCTGAATATTAATATTGTAATATGAATATTAATATATACCATTATATATTATGTTAGGTCTGTTTAATATTACACATGTGAGCAGGGAAACATTAAAGCCCCTGACAAACCTCAGTACTCATATGCTGTTTATTAATTGTAAACAATTTTGATACTTGCATGTTTATCTTTTTGTTTTCCATATTTTTAATATATCACTTATTTTTGACAAGTTATGACTAGTTTAGCCTTAAATAATTAACAGTTTTACCAAAAAGGGAACGTTCTCAGTCTAACTTTGTAATATCTCGATAAAATAGAAATATGTTATGTTATGCGGCCTTGAAAAACACCAACGGATTCAATGTTTTAAAAAAAAACTGAAATATATGTACTTGTAACTCATTAAATAATGTAACTTGACATTAATTCAAACTTATTTAATATATATCGCTTATAGAAAATAATCTAAATTATAATACTCGGTCGCATGCATACATATTTGTCTTTCATATAATTGTGATCTGTTGTTTTCTAAATATACAAAGCAGACTGAATGCATGTGTGAGCAGTAAATTAAAAAAAACACTAATTGGCTTAATGGTTGTTCAGCTCGCGCGTTTGTGTTTTAATGGATTATGAATGGGAAACTTTGATGGTTGGAAAAAGTCGTCAGAAAGAAATGGCAAGAGGAACTTTAATCAGAAGACAGTGTTTTATAGACGCCAACCTTATAAAAATATCCGTTGGGAATCGTCTCTCTTGTACTTTCTCATAAGATAATATTGATGAAAATTGTTTTATTAAAAAGTACTCAACAATAACAATCTATATAAATATAACGTGCGTAAATATTACCACAGGGTTTATACCTCAATTTCTATTCAAATCAGGATTTAATTTTATTCAAGAGAAGTCTTACTTTTGGATGACTTCGATACTCATTTGTAAAGTGTAAGAATTTGTTGCAACTTTCAATTTTTGCATTTTACTAGGTTTGTACCATCATATAGTTAGCGTAATATATACGATTATATGCAACTGCCTGTAGAATACGCTCTATTGTCACGTTACCTAGACAATGCACTTTCTTAGTACTTTCTGTAAGCATTTTCAGTCAGTCTCGAGAGACCTAATGTCTTGCTTTGTCTACAGTGTTTTACAGATTTATCATATGAATCACAGTTTAGCACATAACAAGCGGATGAGAACTTCCCTTAAATTCTCAAGTGATTTAAAATATTATTGCTTGATTTCTTTTGTTCTTATTATTTTTTGTTTACTTATGTCTCAAACTCACTGATGAGAATAACTTTCTTGTTTTACTTACATATGTCTCTCAAACACATCGAACTTTACTTCTTATTGGCTGTAATATAAAGGATTAAAAAACTCCAAAAATTCACCTGTTTCAATGATCTTTAATAAAAACTAATGCTGCTTGTCATTTGTTACTTGTTACTCGTTATTAAACAGCAGGGATCGTCAAAAAAACCTACATAGGTTTAATTTAATTCTAAAATGTCAGAGAAGCTATATTAAACTTGTAAATAATCACTTAATAATTGAGAGAAAAAACTTTTTCCGTGACCTTAATTTTTATAATTATCTTTACTTTTCTTATAAATACTCTCGTTAGGAACAACACAATTTCAAGAGTGGTTCTTATTAGCGTAGGAAAATCTTTATCCTTAACATATGATGAAGCACCTATCTGTATGCTTAATGCACGATTACTTGGAGTCTGGTATGACGAGTATATTATGTGGCTTATGAGTCATTAAAGACGGTGTTCTGACGGTGTTCTTGAAAGAGGTATGTTTTTATCAGAGGGTTTTATCCACTTCTTCTTATTGTTTTATTCATTATAGCTAGACTCCAGAGACCTCTAACGGTCAGTGGCTGATCAGTAGATTACCACGATGGGTCACGAACACCTTGATAAACTACGCGCACTTTTGTTTGTTGTTATTCTATATATTATAGTTGTTTAATTCTACCTTCAGTGGTGGTAATAAAAGATGCATTGCGATGAAGCTCATTGTATCCGTCGACAGGTTTCTTGAATGTTACCATTCAGGTTTATTTTCCGGTGGTTACCTTTTGCCGCGTGTATTACTTTGCTTCCGCAAAATTAAAAAAGGCATAAGCAACATCACGATTACCTTAAATAAAATGAGAAAAATTAATAAGTGTTTATTCCGTCATACCAAAAATAAAGAACATTTGATGGAAATGTACTACTCCTTCTCAGATCTTGTTTGCTATCTATCAAATGGATACTATCAAAAGAGTATGTAGCATTTAAGTTAAGTCGAATATCTTATGTAATTTAGGATTCAATGTAATATAGCTCTGCTGGGCGTTTGTGGTAATCCCGGGTCGTAATTAATTAATTGTAACTAAAAACTGCATTTTCATTCTTTTGATTGTAGTGTATCTTCGTAATTTTAGCACTGGATGCTGGGTAATATCACAAATACGCAAACGACGGTAATACGAAACGGATATTGTTTTTTCAATATATTTTAAGTGTTTGTTGCACAAAAAAATTCGAACTTTAATGAAATTTAGAATCTAAATATGACTTAGCTCATTTACACCACGTATGTTACACTGACCTCAGTCCCTTTTGGGTGTTTTTAAACCTTGTTCATTCATAACTTGTCAAAATGTTCTTGTTTTTTTAGTTTACACCATTACCTTTTACCCAGTATCAAATATTTATCCAGTATCAAATGTTCACCCAATATCAAATGTACACCCAAATATACCAAAATAGCATATATTAAATAAAACAAGTATTGACACTTTTTAGGGACTTGCATGATTTTTTCTGCTCATGTGTAATATTATACAACCAAATATTATGATATTTTACAATAAATGAGATTACAATAATAATATGCAGAAAACAGTCTGGACTACAGACTACACATATGTTTGCGTAAATGTTTGTTGTGCAATTACTCAACAAAAACCCTGATCACTAAAAAATTATTGTAACCTGATGACTGTTGTTCTTCCAAAATATGCTAATAATAGTTAGCTTGATGATCGCAGAAAGTTGCTTTTATCGTGCAGAGAATATTATCTACTTCGACTAGGTCAACAAGTCTGGACTCAAAAATTCGCAGTAATTAAAGCCAAGTGCATATCCGTACGCAACCTATTCAAAGGTGATTACAGCCACAAACAACGACATGGCTTGCATGAAAACAACAGTAGCGCTTGCAAAATAATAAGGACTGTTCTCGGGATGGCTATATCTAAATATTACATCATTGCATTTTATAGGTCTCATTCTGTATAAAGTTTAGGAATACACATTTTTTTATTCTCTTCTGCTTCTTTAATATGTTCATAAAAGTTCTATCTTCTTTTTCATTACACTCAATACATTTTAACCATGATATGTCTGGCTATCACGTTTGTTTATAAGTATTTCTACTAAAAATACTCATTTATCAGCGTCAATGTATGATCATATGTAAATACAAAATGTATGCTGTTCAAATCTTTACTTTCAATCCAAACTTGAAAGCATGAACGTATGCCGTAGCAACTTGCTTCAATGAGTTACCTGTGTGATGAATTTATTTGGAGGTGGCTACTGTTTAAATTAGATTTGATTTAAAAGTATTTTAGGATATTTAAATTGAAGGTTCTTCTTAGCAGAGTGTGGGTAACCGGAGAGTAACAGTCGATTGATGATACCATTCAATAAAGAAATTCTTCAAATAACTATTCCATTCTTACGTCGCATTCTTATCCATTGTAAAACATATATGCAGTGATGATGCATGACTTGTACTGTAGGTACATAGTTGTGAGTAGTACATGTAGATAAATTAGCAAATGATCTTAGCCCTCCTCGGGCTCTCCATGTACACCGAATCTCGTGTCCATCAAAACAGTTGCATACCCTGTCTACATACCAGGACTAATTATATCATGAGGTTAGTAGTGCCAATGATAATTTTCCTCTAATTTCTTTATTTACAAGTTTCAATAATAGAAGAACATTTATTGTTTTTCTCGGCAATGACAACAGAAATGTGCAAAAATGGGTTCTATGAACAGGGACAAGATAATAAAATGATGAACATATCTTACACTGTTAGAGATCTGCATTAAATTACTGAGGTGTAAACCACTGAGTGCAACTATGTTTTTAAGAAAATGTACTAATAACACAAACATTATTCAGACTGAACCCACTCCACCGATTTCAGTAATTTTGCTACTTATTTTTTGTAATTTAGCAAAAAGTTTATAAATAAGTCGGGGGCAGATAAAACCCGTCTGTCTATGAAATTATGGAAATTAGGCGCGAATGCACGAACATATTGAACGTTTAAAAAAACAAGAAACGGTACAATGTGCTACTGGTATATTATATAGGGTTGGTTTTTGTTAAATCTTAATGAAATGTCAGGTAATTAATAATGGGATTTATATTATGGCTATAAATTATACAAGTGCATACGGCATTATGAACATTTTATATTTTTATGTTTTCAGACGTACTAATCAATATAAAACTGCAATCCATGGAATTTAATATACGTTTTTTTTTCATATAAAGGTCAGTGTCTGTCCACTGCAAACATACATAGCAACTGTTTTTTTCTTTATTTATGTTTTGTGCGCAAATGAATTTCAGGGCAGAAGCCAGCCGTGTCTTATTAAAGAAAGGGAGGTTGTTATTCTTTGAAGGAATACGCGTCAAAAGAAAGGCAGCTTAAGTTCACCTTACTGAAACTTTCGTACCGATTAAATTTATTAGTTTGCCTGGGGACTAACACGCAAAATTAGTCTGAGTTTGCGCCTCTGATGTGACTGCATTGCAATACACAGTTATCGTCGATTTTTGTGGTAAAGTAAAGACCTGTGAAGGGATGATACACGACTCTATCAGAAGATGTGAGTGTAGAAACTAAACTCAAGTGAGGAAGCACAAGTTAGTGACGTGTGCATGTAATTCAAACCACCTGCTTCCGAACCACATCAAGACTTTCTTTATTGAATCGGTTATTTACATATCTTTTCTATCACAGGGAAAAGGAACTTTGGGTACCAGAACTGTGCCGCAATATTTAAAGTAACATTGGGAACTACACATGACATTAGTTTTCTGAATGCCACAAATATCTCGATCCCAGACTAAAATAAGGTTTAATGACGGTACTGTAAAGAAATGCATTTGTGACGATTTTAGATGATGGTAAGTTATCTTTAATTTGCTTACTCTGCTGGCACATGCGTTCATTGGAACTATGATATACAGTATATTTCTTTTCTGTATAAACTTTTCAAACATTAACTAGCTTACAGTAATCCATCGATCAAATCGCCGATCAAATATTAGATGTTGAATTGAAAGAGATGATCGAACTCCGGGGAACGAATGGAAAATATTAAATTGATCGTAACAATTTTTTTCGCACAATTTGGCGTCGTATTACACGGAATGTCCAATTACGTAACAAAAAAAAATCGAATTTCTATAACGAGTAAACAAACATGTTGAACGAGAAGCTAGTGAACTACAAACATACAATGTTTACTGTTTTATACATTAATTAGTACTAGACGTTCATGCTGAATAATTTTCCATCTGTAAATCACTGCGTTTTCATTACCATCATCATAAACTCTCTTAGTTCTGGTTAAATTCTTTTTAACTAGCCATAATAAACTCGAAACAACACTATTGACAGCTGTCAAGACCTTGTTAGACAACCAGCTATCATAGGCGCGTTACAACGTAGGACTAGGCAATAAAAGTGCAATCATCAAAATCATTAAAAACATATTTCTTAACCAGTAGGCCATATCCTCAATGAATTTTGGATCCGAAACCAAATTGAAGGCTGTCATAATAACCTATCTAGCAAACTCGCAATAAACATGCGATATCTTAGTGATTGAGGGACTATTAACATATTGAGGGGAAAAAACGGTTATGTAAGCAGGACCAGGTAGTCTTGGTATTAAGTACGTTTTATTTATTGTGTGCACTTGTCATTTAGCGACATAGGCAGCGATGGGAGTGTCTGTGTTTTATGCTGTTGGTTCCTCAAAAAGTACTGCATTTTAAACTCAGATTCGTATTGATATTTGATTGCCGTCATCTTAGGTGTTTCTAAGTACTTCTTGTCGAGGGGAAATGGAATATTAACGGGCTTCACCAAATTATCGGTATTATAGATTTTAGCCGAGAGTATTTTATTTCCACTTTTGCTTTTAACAAAAAATATCTGTGTAGGAAGGTAATGGATATTTGCTAAATGGCAGAAAAAAATAGCATCTGTATTTGTGTTTGTTTACTCAACTAATTGTAACCACTTAGCTAATTAGATATTTTGTTTTCTAAAAATATCCGTTTATCTCACTCTATAGACTAAATTGTTTCATAAGTACGTAGTACAT
Source organism: Phoronis ovalis (assembly GCA_028565635.1). Lineage (NCBI taxonomy): Eukaryota > Metazoa > Phoronida > Phoronidae > Phoronis > Phoronis ovalis. The sequence goes on along the minus strand of JAOXYB010011679.1, from coordinate 7,200 downwards.
TGCTTTTGTGTTTTTTCCTTTTTCCTTTCTTTATTTCTTCCAATTTCCAGCAAGCTATATCTCGAAGACAGTTTGAGGTACATGTAATGATATGATAGTTTAAGGGATGACATCTCTGAGGTGGGTCATTGTTGACCCGTTCAGTTCATTTAGAAGTCAAAAGCCTGCTAAATTTACATTCATATGCTGAATTCAAAGTTAGCAGTTTCAAACTGCAACATAAGTTATTTTCTCTTGCGCTTTAGTTTGCATAGACTCATTATCAGATACAATGCTATTTGTATAAAATGGACATTCAGGTTGGTCTAACTTACGCTACGACAAGATAATTTGTATTACAAAGAAATAGCATAGAGTATAGTAGTAAATACTAAAATATTAAACCGATTACGTGCAAGTTACCTGTTCAATTTTCCTAGAAGACCAATAAAAACATTATGGATATCTAACTTGTTTGTTTTTACAACATAAATAATTAACAAATAAAAATATTATTGCAGTTTTTATATTAATGAAAGGTTTTCATATCCTAGTTTGATATTTTAATAGCAATAAATAATAAATATGACCAATCCTCTTTCCGATGACGCATCCACTTCCTGAATGATGAGACCATACCCTAGCTGGGGATCATACTTGTTATAAACTCCTCGCCCCCCGGGTCACTCATGTGATGACGGGTATGCCCGGCGCTCAAGGGGTCTATTTTTCGGCACGGCGTCCATTTCAAGGAGTGCATTTTTACTATTTAGTTTCCCTTGTCCGGATCAAGAGTCTGTCATTTAACTCAAGATCTGTCTCTCCGCTTTAAGGGGAACGTTTTTGTCACAATTTCAAAGAAACTGCTAAACCAACCAGGACAAGATCACCTGCGTCGAATAGCAAGGCGACGACACGTTATTGACGTGTTTCCTTATATTCTGGTCAAGAGGTAGCTTTTTTGATGATTTTAGTTTCAAGGGGTAGGTATTTTTCTAAATTCGTCTCCGCGCATGGATTTCTTTTCTGGTGCCGAGCATACTCGTATGCACTATTTTGCAGTGACCCCCCCCCCCGATGTTACATACTAATGAAATTTTCAAACCATATTATGAAGCACTGCACTGGCTAGAAATAAAAACATTTTTTTAACGAGATGAAAATTGTTTCTTAAATTACCAAAATTGGGAGCTAAGTTAGAAAGATTGAGTGTAAATAATACAGCAATTCGTACCCGATGTACAAGAAATCGTCGCGCTTTTCTGTAATATAAGAGTTTTTTGTGTAAGATTGAATACAGAACTTTACAGGTCTCCAGTAGAGGTTGCATCACCAGTGTGTCACTTGCAGTTATCGTAATAAAAGTTTTGTTAATTCAATCTCTACTCCAGGGCTCCACTCGAATCGGTTTCTGTCCTACTTTAGCGGTTGTTTAACTTTGGGTCAGAAAAAAAAGCTTCAGTGAACCTTAAATCATCTTGAACGCCAGATAGTCGGACAAGGTATGTGCTAAACATATGTCATTTACGAGTCTGTCAGTACTTTCAGTGCTATATTTTAACAGAATTTTTATTGTTCTGAAAATTCCGTATGGACATATAAAGTACATCTGTTCTACCCTATACTGATGTAAAATCACTTTATGAATTAAAAACAGCGAGAGATAACTCAAGTCGATCACATCCTATCACTGTTCAGATTAGGTCCTAAAAAGTTGATGTAGAACCGTTCTGACTTGCAAATTGCTGGATCTACATTGCATGTTTGTGCGTGGTGAGTTAACTGTATTTATATTTTCATGTTTTAGTGTATTGTATGGTCAGTACACTTCAGTTTGCAGATCTAGCTCCATCTCTGTTACAAGAAACATTATAAAATGCTGTAATCTGTTGCTGAAATTGCACGGTTGTTAAAATCTAAAATGAAACTTCTTACACAAATAACTTACAAATTAAAAAAGATTCGAAATTATTCTCGTATAAATCTTAGTAGTAATGACTTAACTGACAACCCTAGGACGCTGTTGCAGGGCAGAAAGTTTTCTCTTTCTGCGTCCATCTTTAATTCTTTTTCGTTCTTGTTCCTCCTTTTTTCAATATTCAGCAAGCTATATTTTTATGCAGAATAAAAATATAATATTTTTCATAGTACTTAAGAATTTCAATCATGAATGAATATAATTTAAGGGAAATGACTTGTTGAAACACAGTTTATTATGTATATTATGCTTCGGTCAAGTAACTAAATTACAAGCATTTTAATGTACTTAAAATGATTCTATTTGATCTTCATCATAACTTCGTTACGTAACTTCGATGGGCATAGCGCACGAGGAATTTATTCATTGTTTTCTTTTCTCAGTCTTGCATTACATGTAAACATGGTTAACCCATGTTGATAGTTATAGGTGTTGACAGCTAAACATTACTGAATGCAGGCATGTATGCATGTTTTTGCTATATGATGATAGGAATCAATTTGTAAAAACGCCAACTCTACGAAGCCCACGACCTTTGTTAAGCTTGTTTACTATCGTTGTTTACTTATATTAGATCTAGTACTGAATATTAAACAATGACATCGTTACTGACATTCAGTGAATACATAAATACTTCTTGCGTGAATATTTTTAATTTTATCAAAGAATATATGTTTTTGAAGTAACATGGAAAGTTCAGCATATCCTTTTTACGTGTTTTTGTGTACTGGTAATTATAGGAATTCTTTTTTTCTGTTTTACACGATTACGTGAAACGCAATATCCTGCCTTTATATAAAAGTGGTAATGATTATTATAATAATGACTGAGACTAATATAATATATTAGTCTCAGAATAATGAGGAGAAAAATGCTGTCAGTTGAACAGTTTACTCCTCAGCAGACACTTATCTAAAGCAAAAAGTAATATTCATCAATATATTTACATAAGTTTTGTGAAATATAAAAAATGATTGGTATATTTTGTCAAACATTAAGAAACGAACTCACATTTCTGACTAAGAGAGCCAGTCAAATATATAGTTTACCACGTTGCTGGTTGCTGCTGGTTGCTGCTGGTTGCTGGTTAACTTAAAACATATCATGATTAGATAGAATAAAAGTCCTGCTATTTCGTAATTATGTTTCGGATATTCTTTTTAGAAATTTTGAAAATTATTTTATCAGATCATATTTACCTTAATAACATTGAGCGAAGAATACAAAACACTGTATATTCATTTACATTATTTGAACATTAATTTGGTAGACTGTAAATTATATATTGTGTTATTAATTAATAATTATGTATAATTAATATTCTGCATTACGTTGGTTGCCTCTGATGTAATTTGAATAGATTATACGAGTACTCTTCGGTAGCTAATCAAAACAATTTCAAAGTTCGTTTTACTGAGTTCTATAAGTTAAACGTCGCCGATTTGTCTATTTCACAGTATGTCTTTAAGTAATTGGAGAGTTTAAATACAATGCTTTTGTTCAGCCTGGTCAATTTCGTGCTAGATCTAAGCTGTGCATAGCCAGAGTAATAACTAGATATAGCCTTTGAGCAGAGGTAAAGGTTGCTGCTAGTGACTTCTATGATCTTTTGATGACCTTAACTGTGCTTTCAATATCATTTTTGAACTTTCAATCAAATATAAAAATATATATTTTATATAATTTTGACCTCAAAATGACACAGTGACCTCTTGATGAACTCTAACTGCATAAAAACCTAATTTCTGAAAGTTGTGCAATTTTGATATTTTGACCTTTTGACATCTAGATGACCTTTTGACCTTAATGTCAACTCTCCCTACCCTTAGACTGTCGTATGTCAAATTCCAAGCCTGCAGGATTATTAACCGTTACGAGATACAGCATGTTTCATAAATTAATTAAAAAGGTGCCGTTTAGGAGTTTAACCTCTGACCTCCAATGGCCGCCTATGTCTCTAATTGTAACTGCTGGATATAGCTTGCTGAAAATTGGAGGAAGAAAAACCGTAAAGCAAAAACAAAACAGTACGCCTGCGGCCTCCAGTAATGATAATTAAGACATGATAATAATAATAATAATAATAATACTAACAACAATACAAGAGGCCAAATTGAGGTCAGTAGGTCAAATTGGTTTTTAAAAAACGTCCAAAAACGATGCTATCATTTTATACACACATTTTTACAATATTTGAGGGGTCAAAAGATTAGATTTTCACTTTTTTTAACATGTTTTCGACCACTTTCTACAGGAAACTATAGGTTGGAATTCAACCCGAATTCAAGTAGATAATAATTATCCTATATTAGTTCCCAGTATTTTACCCTTGCCTTGACATTGGTTCCCACTATAACTGTACAGTTGCTCTAAAAACAACCAGTAGTACTTTTAAGTATTATTACATGTAGAATATCGTCATTTAAACGCCGGAATTGTCGTTAATTTCCGATAATCGGGATATGACACAAGAAATAAATATGTACGTAATTATGGGTGTTTATTTTTTTGTTGGTCGATCATGCACGGAAAATGCATCACCACTATATAAAAACTTATGAATGGTTCAAAAAATTATAAATGGTTCCATATAACGGCACCGTAACGATTAATCTCGATATTGGCTTGTACACACAACCATCTGAGGCAGATAAAAGGCCTACTGAAAGCTGGCATTAGATTGTATGTAT
>JAOXYB010011568.1:0-19838 GCA_028565635.1 Phoronis ovalis | reverse complement strand
CATATACATACATATACATACATACATACATACGTACGTACATACGTACACACGCACACATGCACACACGCACACACGCACATTGTACATTGTACATATCTACACATGTGTACACATGTGTACACATGTGTATACATGTGTATACATGTGTATACATGTGTATATATGTGTATATATGTACATACATACATACATACGTGCGTATGTACGTACACACACACACCCACTCTGTATGGATATTCACATAGTTATCTGTAACTCATTTAAAACATATTTCCTGGTTGATTTCCAGGCTCTGCTTGCTAATATGGCTGCCATGTATGCTGTGTACCATGGACCAGAAGGTTTAAAACATATTGGTACTAGGGTACATCATGGTGCAGTTCTTTTAGCTGAAGGAGTAGAATCCGCTGGTCATAAAGTTTTAAATCCTTCATTTTTTGACACATTGAAAATTAGTCCTAAAGGTGGAATAGAAGAAATCTCAAAAAAAGCTGAGGAAAAGGAAATAAACCTAAGATACTACACGGATGGTTGTGTAAGTACAAGTTAACTCAAAGCTGCTGATGTTTGTAATTTTATTTTGACAAATTAAATACTATATGTACTAGTATGGTGTGTCTATCTTGCAGAAACCAGAAAAAAACATGATATTACTGTAAACTTACCATTGCTTTGTCATTTGTGTACTAGCTAGATAAGCCCTGTATTCCTTTTATTAACTAAATGCTTCTTTTAGGTTGGTGTTTCAGTTGATGAGACTGTACAGGAAGAAGATCTGAATGACCTATTACATATATTTGGATGCAAAAATACCTTGGTAATAATTATTTTATATCTTGATAATCCAGTTTACATGCTACTGGAGGTAATTGATGGTCATTTGAAATCCTGAGGGGATGTGAAGCGGTAACTCCTGAAGCCAAAACTGACAAAATGTTCCTGAAAATAATGTTACTGTCAGCTCTATTACTTTTAAGCTTATAATGGAGATTTTTGAAATATATATGAATACTCCAATATAGCTAAAAAATTATGTTCAGTTAGAGAACAAGAACATTAATCAGGAAACATCAGCACTGTTGAACATGTTGAAATGTTTATTTGTAGATTAAAGCTCGAAGATGTTCTGTATTCAAGTAATGAATTTCAGCATTTTCAAGTTTATGACATGTATTTTACTTGTAGAAGGAGATAGCAGAAAATATAGATTCTGACATACCAAAAAGGAGTTTACTCAATTCAAATTTAAATCGAACATCAGGGTACCTTTTCCATGAAGTCTTTCACAGGTATACATTACTATTTCTATCAGTAATAACTCCTAGAATTTACTGTGCTCATGTTGTCCAGAATACTTCTTAGTTTTTTCATTCTTGATGGTTGTATTGTCTATAAATCCCAGTTTGCTATAAAAATGTGTGCTTGCTATCAACCAAGTTTCCAAACAGCAGTACATTGTCTTTTGTAGGTATCGATCAGAGACCGATATTGTTCGGTATATGAAATATTTAGAAAATAAAGATTTGTCCTTAGTACACTCCATGACTCCCTTAGGATCTTGCACAATGAAACTTAACAGCACTACTGAAATGATGGTAAGCTAAGATTTCACAGTGGCAGTACTAAAACGAATTGAAAAAAAATAGACATGCATACAATGTGCCATTATAGAAAATGTTTCTAAACATGACATTCTACAGTTGCCAAAAGTGTTCAAAACAAGAGATGAAAGAAAGATGTTATTTTTAGTTATAGTCTGTTCTGTTTAAACATATTACATGCTGGAGCATTGTAAAAATTCTTGGAGCAGTCTAATATTTTGTAATATTTTTGTAGCCTTCCAGTATGAAAGAGTATGCATCACTACATCCGTTTATCCCTGCTGGCCAGGCTGAAGGTTATCACCAAATGTTTGAGGAATTAGAGAAAGATTTATGTGAAATCACTGGCTATGATAAATTCTCCTTTCAGCCAAACAGGTAGGACCACTGCCTGTGCAAAATTGATACACTAACTCGGAAATGAAATCTCAGAATCATCAATTAGTAATATAATTAGCCTTGTTTGACAGGATCAAAATTTTGTTTGATTATACACTTGCAGTCATGTGGTTTTAATAGTTACTGTAGTGGAGTGGATGCAAGTTTTGCATTATGCCCAGTTGAGGTAATCAACTTGTAAAAGTAAGTGTGGACTTGCATAGCCTCTTTTAAACTAATGATTTCGTTCAAACAATAAGCCAGCCCGTATTTGGTAAGTCCAATAGAAGTTGTATTTTAACAAAAAGTCTCATTTTCTCTTTTAAAATACGAAATACATAGCATAATTAGTGAGACTTCCAGAAACCCGATTGCTATCAATTTTAAGACATTTGTTTTACAGTTTCCTATTCTATTTTTCAGTGGTGCCCAAGGCGAGTATGCAGGTTTAAGAGTTATCAAAGCTTATCTTGAGGCTCAAGGTGAACTTCAAAGAACGGTAAGAATTTCAGTTTGTGGCTTTATTTTACTTTAGTGGATGTTATGAAGGTTAAGTTCTCCATCATTTCACATGCTATGTATGATGGAGAACTTGTACACATAGAAAAGTGCAGTGTACTGCTTTGTGCATCAATTCGAAATAGAGTACACGGCTAAAACTTGTTTTTGCATTAAGATACTTAGAATCTAATCCTGCATACATGTACATGACTGTACACTTTAATATGGCCTATGTCTTGTCATAGGGTCATGCGTTTCCTATCTTAGTGTGGTCAGACAGAAAACACTTACTAGCTTGATTAAATAGATGAATGCCGCACTAATGTTTGCTTCTGTCTGTTCTTTGACTCTTTTGCTTCTTATACTATCACACCTAGTTGACTTTATCAAGGCTTCTGTAATAAATCAGCCAAGTCCAAAATACACTCTTGGGGGTTTGTCATCTATTGAATGGATGTTGAGCAATTAAAAACATGCATGAAAGATGGTCAAAATTCAGCCACTCATGAGAAAAAGAAGGCTATACGGCAGACTGTCATAGTAGGGTCATGTATGCAGGACCACCCAGTATTAAACTCAACTACATGTGACCTTACTTTGGTTTACTGTAACATGTAAAGATGTGTTTAAAGTTATCTATATATATTCTGTACAGGTTTGCCTCATCCCAGAATCAGCTCATGGCACCAACCCAGCTAGTGCTCAAATGGCTGGTATGAAAGTTCAGTCAATAAAGATAACAAAAAATGGTGCAGTGGATCTAGAACATTTGAAAGCTATGGCAGAAAAGAACAAAGAAACACTAGCCGCCCTTATGATAACTTATCCGTCAACAAATGGCGTGTTTGATACGGAGATATGCGAAATATGTGATATGATTCATTCCTATGGAGGACAAATATACTTAGATGGAGCCAATATGAATGCCCAGGTTTGATATTACATTTTATTATTTAAAAAAGCAACTAAAATGCAAATGCGTTTATGGGGTCTGGATTCACATTTCATGGTTGTATGTTTTTTGCAATGCATAGAAACACCATATAACTATAGTAATCCAAATAGAAATATTCTTTTGTATTATATAAACCTTTTTTGAATAGTAGTCCAATCTAAAGTGCTTATTGATACAAAAATACCATGTTTTTTGTACAATATTCAGTACGCTCTGTAACAAATATAACTAATGGCGAGTGTGGATTTTGTATAGTTATTATAAATTATCTCTGAAAAATCTATAGTTTTACCAAAAAATGGGTTCTTTTACGAAAAGGGTTCTTCTCTTTCGTAAAAGAACCCAATGATGAAGCTTGTTTAAAGACAAATCATAAAGACTTTGTGCAGGCAAATGAGGAACTGTGCAATTATATCAACAGAGAAAGTTGAGTGAATTACTTATTTTTTTTCTAGGTTGGTATTTGTCGTCCTGGTGATTATGGTTCAGACGTGTCCCATCTTAATCTACACAAGACCTTCTGTATCCCACACGGAGGTGGTGGACCAGGAATGGGACCTATTGGGGTGTAAGTGTAACAAAGAGTACTTTTAAATACTAAATACTCAAAAGATAGCAAAAAAAGTAATTGGTGCCAGTATAATATGTTTGTCAATCTTTTAAAGTCATTCTTATTTTGCTTATAAATGTGTTTTCATCAAAATTTGTTAAAGTAGCTAATCCACTTAGTCTCTTAGTTTGTAATTTCAGTGTAGTTGATTTGGGATTGAATAATATTTAGAATTGGTTAAAAATGACATTTGTTATTATTCTGAATGTTGTACATCTGGATTGGATGATTATTTGATAAAAAAGCTTAAATTGTACTAATCCTAATGGTTTCAAACTGTGATTTTTAGGAAGAAACATTTATCTCCATTTCTTCCAACACATCCAGTGTTCCCACCAGGGGGCACCACTGGTCCTGATGCTAAATCATTTGGCGTGGTCAGTGCAGCTCCGTTTGGGTCAAGTGCAATACTACCTATCTCATGGGCATACATAAAAATGATGGGATCTAAAGGACTCTGCCATGCTTCTGAAATGGCAATTTTAAATGCTAATTATATGGCTAAAAGGCTCGATGGACCTTACAAGATTCTGTACAGAAATGTTAATGGATTTTGCGCACATGAATTTATCCTAGATTGCCGAGATTTTAAGAAAAATACTCACATTGAAGTGGCCGATATTGCTAAGAGGCTTCAAGACTTTGGTAAGATTTTTTATTGCAAGACAACATAGCTGTCTAGAAAATAATGTATAGTATTCAAATATAGTTTCACAATGTTATTTTTAATGTATGGTGTTTTTTAAGTGATGTAAGATCAGTTTCATCAGTCGTAAATAACTTTAGTATGTTTATTTTCTTCTTTGCTATTCTACCATAAATTAATCAAAGTCAGGCTTCATACAGATAAGTTTGTCAGCACAGGCTGTGTAATATTTTGTAGAACAGACCAAATATAGAATCTTTATACAAATTAGTCTTTTCTTTATATTGTATTCTATAAGACTTGATATACTACTCTATGAATGTGACATTTGTAATTCATGTCAAGTCAAAGTGGCCTTTATCAGTAATTTGCTGTGGAATATTATTAAATTTTTATCTTGATATTTATATTGTAGGTTTCCATGCACCAACCATGTCATGGCCTGTAGCTGGGACACTGATGGTAGAACCTACAGAATCAGAGAGTAAGGAGGAACTTGACAGATACTGTGATGCCTTTCTAGGTAATGCCTGTAATGTTAAATAGTTAATATGTATTTATTGAAACCGCTGATATATTCCATTCATGCACTTGCGTTCTATATAAGCAACAGATGTACAAGGAATATAATTATAGTACTTGTTTCTCTAAACGTAATTTTTTGTTTTGGGAAAAAATGTTGTAATTTGTGAAAACTTTATTGGACAGACCCATTGAAACATGTTTTGAAATAAGTTTTTGCTTTAGAAGTATAAAGTATAACACCTATGTTAGGATGTGTGAGCAATCAAGCTAGGCTTATTAACACAGCAAGTGAAATTGTAGGTTATACTCTAGTCAATGCTAGTAATACATTTATTGCTGGAATTGAAAGTTCCAAAGCTGTATTTATTTTGACAAATCTACATGGGATTGTGTATGTAAATTTTTTTGAAATAAAGTGCTTACTTTCTTTTTCAGTTATAAGAAAGGAAATTCAAGACATTGAAGATGGGAAAATGGATACAAAAATCAACCCATTGAAGGTAGTTATTTATTTAAGTCTCTATGTTTCTGGTTATAGTATGCAGCTACATATATCCCTTTCCAAGAAATGTTTGGGCCATCTTAAACGTGTCCTACAATATTCAGTGAAAACTTTATGAGGTCATCTAGTAACGATGAAATTTGGATTGTACATATTTATTATCAAAGTCATGGTATAAGCTCAAAATGATTATTAGTATGATTCTATCTGAACTTACTGGCCTGGAATTTATCATCGCAGTTCTTAAAAAATATTGAATAGGAAAAGTTCTTGAAGTAAAGGAAAGAATTGATGCTAGCCAGTTTCAATATTTTCAGATGGCACCACATACACAAGCTGTAGTAATGTCTTCAAAGTGGGACAGACCTTATTCACGAGAACAGGCTGCATACCCTGCGGTAAGATTATTATAATAGGATGACATTTGTAAAAATTAATATTTTATACTTCTAATGTCCAGAAACTGCATTGAATAAGAAATATTAAATTTCATTAGTAGGATTGCTTCATAAAAAATTATAATCTTGAAAATAATTATAGTAACAGGGAAGATGATGTATAAAATTTGAATTGCAAGAGAAGGGAGTTAGAAAAACTTGAATTATTGGAGAGTGAATTTTATAAATATACATCTATAATGATGCAGGGAGTGATGAACATTTACATCAAGTACCCGTAAACAATTACCATGTAATTGTACATTCTTTTATTACATTTAAAAATAACCATAATATGAAAAAGATTAAAATTCCTGTAACTTCATTTTTTTAATAAAAATTGTGTCTGCTTGCAGCCTTTTGTTACACCAAGCAACAAATTCTGGCCGTCAGTTGGACGATTAGACGATGTGTATGGTGACAAAAACTTAGTATGCACATGTCCTCCAATGGATGCTTATAAATAATTGGGCACGTCATCAAACAGATAATTATAATTCAAGAAAGAAAACTGGAAGATGTTTGAAGTTGCACATTCAGACTTGGGATTTGGTTCTAGTTTGGGTGTTTAAGAAGTAGGAGCACAAACACGATATGTGTTATTATTGTACATTTAAGGTTTTTAACACTATATTTTTATTGTTTTTTGCATTTTAATAGTCTTAACATTGATTCATTTCTTGAGGTGTATAACACATTCAAACATGCATGTAAATGTAATGCCTGCTTCTACTACTGTCCAGTCTCTACAGTTTTACAGTCATTGCCTACACAATTGTAATGTGCAAAGTGCTTATTCTTTCTCTATTAACTTAAGACAATCAAATTTGTTCATTATATTGTTACTTTTGGTCTCCAGATGAGAGATCTGGTGATATCTACTGCTGTCTTATGGAAGTTTCATTAACATTTGTGTATATTATGCCTTTTATGCACATGACTTGTATCAGAATCATGGAATTTGTGAACAAATGTGTTGCTTTGTAAAAAAAATTAATATATTCTGTGCATGGGACATGTTGATATTCGTATTTTTTCTAGCAATAAAGTGATAAAAGCTGAAATCACACTCGAGCAAAAAGTCAAAATAAGGCACCTCGGAATATTCTAGACGTTTAAATGTACCAACAAAAGGCACCAATCAGTGCCACAACTTTATTTAAGAAATGGCATATAAATCTGATACTGTTTTTACTATGCACCAAGTTTAAATATATGGTTGTGCAGTAGTTACTTTTATTCGGTAATGTCTTTATAACATACTGAAGAATTGATAGTTCCATATATATAAGTTAGGGAGTTATTGTTTTCTTCCATATCAACAATGATGTGTAACAGTTTTGGTGGCAGCTGTGAACGTACAAATTTTAAGAAGAAAATCTAAAGAATTGTTTGGAGAAAAATATGTCTGAGCTTCTGTAATACAAGTAAGTGCAAATATAGTATAACAAGTTACAATTAAAAGGAAAAGAAGAATTTTAAAATGCAGACTTGTATTTAAGAAACGTATCATTACGTAACTTTATTGCTGTTATAGAAACTTGTCCGGTAATAATATATTATCTGCAAGGTTGTTTAAAATCTTACCATGATATTAAAACAGTCATTCCAGAAAAAATATGCAGAAAAAAAACATGTAGCTTCCCCTGATAATTTATAGCTTCTGTGCTATTATAACTATCAAGGAAAGGCAAACAGATTTTATTTTCAAATATAATGATAATAAAGATATCCTCATATACTTGTTTGCATGGGCATGACTTCAATTGTACATTTGCATGCGAAATAAACTTTTAATAGACCTTTCACGGTAATATATGACCTGCAGGATAACATTCCAATTCCTCTTTAAAATTGTGTATATCTGTTATATGCATATGATCACTCATTTCACTGTGTAAACATTCTAAATTAAACACAGTCCTTTTGCTGTCTGTTATATCCCTTACTGAATCATTTGTATTCAGTTTCTTTACATCCTGGTCTTTTCCTTCAGTATTCAGTTTACCAGAGCCAACCACTTGAACGCTAAGTTTTTTCTGCGTAGATGCCAGCATAAGAGCTTCAAACCAATCACGTACTTCCACCAAAGAAACTTTTTGTAGCTCTGTTATCTGCAAAAGAGGGACAAGTAATGTTTGCACTTTGATTTCTGTACAAACTGGCTCGATTTAACAAATTAAACGTAAGATCAAAATATGCAGTTATTTGTCACATATTGTATTTTGCATTGAAGTCGCCATAATTTTCTCACTATTTCACTAAGAAGATAAAAACCATTCTTACTGAACCTATTTATTTGGGTGTGCATTGCAGTTTATAAGGAAGATTATGCAAACTGTTATCTTGAATTGTCTGTGCAACTTCTATTGTACTGAGCACACAAGTGTCTAACTGCCAAGTAATTGATGAAAGCAATAGAATGGAGACACTAGTTGTGAACTCAAATCTTCAAATCATTCTGCGTTCTGATAAAATGAACAGTGATGCAGTTTTCTGCGCACTGGTGCGATTCATTCACACAATGCACCATGCTGGGATCATTTTGCTGGGAGGGTCAGAACAGGCACATTTGTTTGCCATAAGAAGAACATTATAACATTATCACCAAGAAACAATTTTATGGAATTCAAATTATATGCCTCACATGGTCTTATGATTTCTGGTTATAAGCTTATGCATCTCCGACAATAAATATACAAATGGGACATCATGTACCTAAAGGCAAGGAGTAACAGGACAACAAAGTTGAAATGTAGATGCAAACTGTATAAGACTATTAACATTTTGAAAACATTTGAATATAAAAAACTTACAACAAAAAATGGCAGCTTATTTAAGATCCAATTCCTGCCTACCTGTACATTCAGCTTATTAAAAAGATATCTTTCTTTCTCTATCTCAGTCCAGTGTCGGTCAGCTTCTTCACCTATATGGTTGTCTTCGCACCTCTTAGAAGTGATCAGTGATGATAGCTGTGTCAAAAAAAGAACCCAGTAACCATGACATTACAGACTATTACAAAAATACAGTATTTAGCATACAATTACTTTAATCTTATGACAGTTTGCATCAGTCATGACACCAGGTTGTACAGTGACTTGATTCTTAGTTTGTCAAGTTACATTTTTAGGACTATTTGTACTTGCAGTTCCCCATGTTTGTCACACAATGTAAAATTAGTTAATTTTATACCAAATGTTTACTTATTACTGCAAAATGTATACTAGCCAAATAATGTTGCCTAAATCCTTTAGAAATATGGACAATGCAAATGATATTTTACTAGCAATTCAATGAAATGATCATGATTCTTCAAGAAACACTGATAGTTTTCAATGTTCGGCTAACATTCAAATCTCATTTTCTTGCAAAACCCCTGGTGGACGAGACTTGAATCTAGTACTGAGAACAAGCTTCATTTACGTAACTCAGAAATGTTACACGCTCGTTCTATGTACAATTTTAAATAAGTATATAATCAGACAGACAATAAATGCTTCTTCTGACATCACACAGTACTAGCTACTATAAACATTTATATGCATCTTCATGCGGATAATTACTTTATTTAAATGATACAGTACCCGATTTGAAAATTGCTCTGGTGTAGTTTCCTTTAAGTTTTGTCTAAAAGTCAGAAGGAAATCTTCAATTTTTGAATTCACAAGTTGCATGCTGAATTTAGTTGCTTGTGTTTGAACTGTTACAGATAACCCAACAATACCACTAGTGTCTTGATTTGTGGTATACACAGAATAACCAAGTTGCTCAGTTGTTCTCAAAAAGTTAAAGCAGGGTTCTTCCATCATCATCTACAAATAGAATTAGATTATCAATTGCACTTATCTTTTTGAATGCATACAGAAATAAAATGAATATAAAATTTATTTTTGTTATTCTAAGATAACGAATATATTTATCAGTGAAATAAATTATTTCACAAAGTGATCTATTCAATCTGTGTAGTTCAGTATGGTAGACCTACAGTAATTCTATGTAAGTACTTTTCAGTAAAGGCATTTTATTGTACAGTAGGTTACCGTACATTACGGTATGATATTGAACAGTACAGTATAGTAAAACATAACAAAGAACAATGTATTATATCTCAGAATTAATGTGGAGTATTCCACACAATAATATCAATATATAATACAATATATAACACCTCGAGCACTTCGTTGAGTGCAGCTTGTCGCATATTTGCTGGACCATGCTGGTAATAATTTGTCACCACAGAATTAGAATCTTTTTCGTTAAACGATTTCACACAGAGGCAGTGTTTAGCTTGAGGTAGTTCGGTTACTTGAACCTGCAAAAAAGCTAACACTAGTAAAATGTCATCTAATATTGGTTATGAAGTTTCATTGTTAAAAAAGCTCCTTCATCTAACAATGGGATTTCTTGTAGAGATCCCCATATTTACTATTTAGGCAATACCTTTCTCAGATTCAAACTTTCCCATATTTTAAAATTAATTTCAACGAAATTGCTTTCTATACAGTTAAGTAATTCTAAACTAACTAATTTCCCACTTAGTAAAATTTGAGATAACGAGATACCAGATTGAGAGATACAGTAGGTATTGTTTGAAAATACTTTCAGAACTAGTTAATTTAGTCGAATAATGAGACCATTTAGTAGTGTTTATACATTATAACAGTGACTTCAAAAAGTGCATTAAAAAGCATTTCTGCATATTGCTGGTTTATAGGTCACAGCATATGGATATTCTTTATATTTAGTAAATTATAATGTAAATCTGGAAGAAACATATTAAACAAACCTTTGGAAGCGATTTTCTGGCTAAACTACAGTCAATCCTTGAGGAGATATACTTTTGTAAGGATATTGCTTCCTAATGTACAAAAGATTAAAGAATACATATTATACGTAACACTCATTAGAAAAATTGAATATTAAAAAATAATATTATTTCTACTAAAAGAAAACATAAATATATTATGCATTTTTTCATCCAAAGGCATGTAAATTGGATTTTTATTTTACATGAATTAAAAAACACTGATGAATTCAAATATGAATTATAAATATCATGGTGAAAAAACATACTATGTGACATTAATATTCTTATCATGTAATTTTCCTAACCTCTTCCTTGAAATTTCCATGAACGTATCCCTCCACATAGATTTGTGATTTAAACTGATTAACAAAATCAAGCAGCATTTCTTTGCTTACTTCCTGTAAACCAGCTTGTCGATCCATTGACATATGATAGGTGTCTAATAAAGTAGCAAGACGGACCTCTCTGTAAATATGAAAAAAAATATAGCGCTTTTATCTCTTTGTACTGTGTTGAACGTATAAATTACAATTAATATATTCTTAAAATGCATAGTGTCTTGCATGGAATGTCATTAAATGACGGAAAGAACGTGACCTATAAATATACTAGGAATTATGTCAAATCCACAGTGCCAACCAAAATTATAACAGACACTTACTTTATGGTTCATTCATTAATCCAATGGTCTCAGAAACAACTTTATAACCTTTCAATACACATGTGCACAAACATCCCACATCCCGCATACACCGCCACCAAGATGATATTAAAATAAGTAAACAAGCCAAGCCTGACTAATCTTGAAGGTTTAATAAAACGATTATGGTAACTTCAAATAAGCTGCTGTTTCCCACATACACACCCACCAAAATGATATTAAAATAAGTAAACAAGCCAAACCTGACTAATCTTGAAGGTTTAATAAAACGATTATAGTAACTTCGAATAAGCTGCTGTTTAACAATGTCAAACATGCCACCTTCAACTTTAAAATCAGCAATATGATCCACAATTGTTTCAAACAATTTCTGAAAATAAACAATGCTCTTTAAGTACATTATTACACAGAATTTGTTGAACAGCTGTTTACATTGTGTTATGAGAAGGTTTGAGAATAGTGACTTCTCAAATAGGTATCATATGGCTGGACCCTGGACAACTTATCCACACTTTACACTTTGAGTCGAATTTTGGACAATTTAATAAAAAAAATAATCATATGACAGATAAGTAAAGGGACTTTTCAGCATCTTTAAGTTTATACCTTTCCAAAAGTGTATATGTTTATTAGTTTATTTTTTCATTAAACTGCTCAAAACAAAATTCAAATCAAATTGTAAAGAACTTGTCCCAAATGAGCCCGCCCCTTTAATATCAGCTCTACTGTGTGGCTACATACAATTAAAAATCATACACTCAGAATATAATTGCATGCATTTTACCAAGGAAAAAATCTTCATAGCTACATGTACATCTACTGCCGTCTATCACCCTATCTCCTGAAAGTTGTATGCTTTGCCAGAGTATGATGACTCAAGGAGGTAATTTTTAAACAAACTTCACTTTTTAAATTTTTTCCTTATCATATGCTAGAAGTGCAATTCTTTTTGGAGCCAAAATTCTGATTAATACAGTGTACATATTATAAGTACATAAATGATATTCATTCACTTTTATTCAACTAAATGAATGACTTACAGGTAACTTATGATTGAAACCATGTATCTTGATCACTAAACCTTTTTCAAGAACTTGAAATGAATAACTGCAAAAAGAAGACTATCATGAACTTTTCAAATCTCAAACACAGCATGACAGCATTGGTTTACTGAGCTACAAAATGAGTACCTAATATGATATTGTTGTTGATATTATAACTTTTCATGCACATGTACCTCCACTGAGGACATTTTCCTGTGAGATGATGGTTTATAGCTTTAAGCAGATCCGATAAAATTTTTTTGAAAATTAAGCCTCACAAGCTAGTATACTTAAATATTGTAATTGCTAACATCTGGTTTATCTTCCTCATGAAATTAAATAAAACCTTTCAAGGATTGTTGACCCACAATCCAGTCACTAAATACTCACTCTAACTGTGCAACATCTGCTGCATAAGCAACCTCAGATAAATTCTGTGCTAAAAGTTGCACAAATAAGTCAAACATAGCCATGCTAAAACACAAAATGTAAATTTATATTATTTTCTATTTTTCACAATAATACAAAGTTTTACAAATTAATTATCCTTTGAAACAATCAGATGGATGTCAAAAACAAGTTTTGCTGGTTGTCATAATACTTTTCTTTCTACTAAATTTATCTACTGTGCTACTACCTATATGTAGAATATTTTACGATTAGATCACAATCGTTCATTAATTTACTTATTTTGACTAAAAGGTATATCTTTCAACATCAAGCCATGGGAGAAAGCTAGACAACAATAATAGACTTACCTTTTTGGAGTTTCATTTACAACAGGAGATACCATGCAGAAATACAAGTAGGCTACAAAAACATTTATTAGAAATCTTTGGTTAGACTAGCTTAAGTCCTTGCAATGCTTTTAATTAATAAGATGTGATTCTTTATAAGATGTGCTTTACTGGCAATTATCCCACTAAAAACATGTTTCTTTTACTGGATTTCACTATCTTATATATGTGGATCCTCTTTTGGATGCATCCAGGTCAAATTATATCAGACCTACACTTTGACCTACATTTACTCTATACTAAATATGAAGCTGATCAGATAATAACTGTTGAAGCAGTTATTGTGAGACAATGAAAGTGTTGTGCACAAGGAAAAATGTTGTTAATTCAGATTGGCATTTGACCCACTTCCCAAAGTCATTCTGAAATGTCACCTTATACACCAATCCAACCTATGGCCTTTATGAAACCATCTTCAAATTGTCCAGTCAATTCTTCATGTTTCAACGTGATATGTCATCTCGGGAACAATCATGGTCCCTAGTCGGCCATATAGGAAGTAACCAGGTGAAAATTATAGCTAACCTGTGCTTTGAACTGTACTTACTCTGTACTGAATATGAAGCTATTTGGATTTAAACTGAAGCTGTTATTACGACATACCATCTTGAAAACAAACATGTTGGCCATCTGGATATGATCCAGGTCAAAAGTGTAACCAACCTGTACTTTGACCTGTTTTAACCCTATACTAAATATGAAGCTGATTGGATTAAAACTGACGCAGTTATTGCGAGACAAAGAAAGCGTTAGTTATGCACATGAAAAATCTTGAAGATTCGAATCGGTATTTGACCTACTTTTCAGTCATTTGAATATGTCACCTAAGCTAACATGTCCATTAACCTGAATCCGCCTTAAAATTGCCCCGTCAATGTTTTGTCTTTCTGGAAAGTGGGAAAACGCAATGTGTCCTCTTGAAAACAAACATGGAAGCCAGCAACCATGTTGAAAGTAATCTGGGTCAGAACTATATTTGACCTGCAGTTTGACCTGTACTTACTCTGAACCAAATACGAAGTTGATCGGACAAAAATTCAAGCTGTTATCGCAAAAGAAAATGTTACAGATGACGACTAAATGCCCATGCACTAAGTGCGATGGGCATAAAAATGGTACTTACATCAAAATAAGAAAGTAATTATCAATTATTTTGCAATAGTTTGAAATGAAAGCCTGTTTGAAACCAGACAATTTTTTGTCAGAACAATATATGCAATGAACAGAGTTTAAAGCTAGCTTTGATTGTAATCTAGATAATTGTACATTGTTAAAATCTCAGGTTGGCACAGGTTGCTCCATGAATTTACAGCTGACTGTAGATGGAAATAAGATCCAAAAACTATGGTTTTAAAATAGATATCAGTTTCAACTACACGATAAATATGGCTACAGACTGAATGTTGTGGTGACTTGTTCGACAGGTAGAACATATACTGAGTACCTTTTGGCACTTTGAACTTCCTATCCGGTTTGAACCACAACCGACAACAGTCAATATCCAGTATCTTCACAGGGGGCTACAACAAACAGCAAATATATCCTATAAGTGTCATAACAGCAAATCTATTCCTAAAATTAAACAAACTGAGAAGATATACTGAAATTCATAATACAGGGATGTATACATAGCTGTCAGAAGTCATGCAGCATACCTCCTATTTGTCTCATTATTTTTTGAATGCATGATTTATATGGTCAACAGTATTTTTGATAGCCTTCTGGTAGGAAAGAATACTTGAGGGTTGGGGGGGGGGGTTTGGAGCAGACACAGGGATGAGCCATGAGTCAGCCAGGCCAACTTATAAGCATTTCAATTTAACTCAGTAAAGAGAATTAGAAACACCTTATTGGTAGTGGTAACTTGTAGTTAATCATATCTAGTGTAATAACACCAGGTATCAGTTATTAGCATAAGTCACAATTGATGTAACTGCAGTGGTGGCACAAAGACGGGCCAAGCTGGAAGTAGTGTGTCAACCTTAAATTAATGATTTTTTCTGGTTTCTTCCTTTGGCGCAGGCTTTTTTGTTTGTTTTTGTTTGAAAGGGAAATCACTGTGCAAGAGATTGAAACCAATATTAGCTTTTTAACATAAAAAAAAAAACAAAATTTGATAGGATCATTGGAGTGGAATAGCAAAACATTTTGGTGGTCATGCCTACACAAAAAATGAACTGGGAGTAGGATACATAATGATCTTCAGTTCCTAACAGGTAATTTTCTTCGCGCAATGTTTGGGAAAGTTTTATAATGATTTAAGTTACATGAAATTACTATAGAAGTGGATGGGAAAATCAATTGTGTCCTTATACCTACTGAGTTGTCATACATGCTTGGTTAAGAGTTTATATCGTTACAACAAAACTTAACAATGCAGTGCTCATAAATATGTTTAGACAGAAATTTATATAAAACAGAATCTGACTAAAGAGTTATACATACCACAACAGAAAAACCTTCTGGCACGATCTCAGTATCAGTATGTTTTAGAGTGAAGTCAGTAGCAATAAATGTATTAGGCTCAGGAAGATGAAACCAACTACCAGGTGCCAGGTCTGGAAATTTTTTAAATTATAACACAGTCATGTAGGTCAGATATAATTCAGCACCTCACTTTCTTCAACAAGCTATATTATATTTTAACACTATTATGGATTTATGGACACAACACCTTTAATATAGAGAAATTATTATCAGATATAATAAATGCACAAAACTGCTATTTTAATTTAAATGACATTCAATTTTTTTTAGTAATTTATATTAAATTTTGATTATTAAATTACTTCAATTTGAGTTGATAATCTATTCGTAAGAATTTAAATGTAAAAAATTGACCTACTTGACCATTTAGCTTCCCAAGTTGGATCAAATTCTGAAATTGTTAAGAAATATTATTTAGCCTTCCTCAAGTCACTCTGTAACCACATGTCTTGCAACGGTGCTGTGTACTACTTTTTTATTATGAGCAAACTCTTCTGAATCTTCTACAAACTAGTATATTTTTATCTTTTCTAAACTGGTTTGTTTATTTTAATAAAATTTAAAAAATAAAAATTAAAGTAAGCACAGAATTGCTGTCTAATGCTTGCAAGTGGCAAGACTAGCAAGAGATATCTAATATAAGTTAAAAATAACTTAATACCTGAAACTGAGTATTGAGTTCCAAACCATTTCTCTCTGAGATCACAATTGCCTTCTTCTTCAAACTTTTTAGACAGAATCATGACATTAGCCTTCTGAGGAACCAGTAACTTCTGACAATCATCAATTACCTGTGACAGTGTAAAAACAAGTATTCATTATAGTCTATATTGGTGTTTGATATATTACTAGAGGTAGAAAGTAGGTGAATTGCAGGTTTCATCATGCAAAATGGTTCCAAGATAGTTCATCTCCTAGGACGTTTGAACTATCTGATAGCTGCTTTTGCCCAAGTTATATGATTGTGATATAACATTCCCCAAAAATTAACAGCACAGCATGACAACACAGATGCAAAGCATTTATTTGCCCTACTCAAAACCAGTCATTGTGCATTGGTAGCTAACTAAAATGTTTACAAAGACACAATGAATACCTGTGGGTCATAATCAAACAGTAACTGATCTCCCGTTAAGTAATGGTCTGGGGGATACAGCTGCATGTTTTCACACAGAGTCTCCACATAATCAATGGGATCTGACTGCTCTTTCCATCGGAATTCATTATTTTCTATTGTCTGTATTTCTTCAAACACTCGCTGACTAGGACCAACATGTCGTAACAT
Source organism: Phoronis ovalis (assembly GCA_028565635.1). NCBI lineage: Eukaryota > Metazoa > Phoronida > Phoronidae > Phoronis > Phoronis ovalis. Next base: position 2,597 of record JAOXYB010011568.1, on the reverse strand, counting down.
TTCTACGTATTCAAAAATGGCAGTCAGAACCTACAGAACATATAAAGCAAATTAACTGAATGTAATGCAGAATATACCTGACAACACAATCAGTTTGATGAAAGACACAATTCCATCATATCCAATCTGTAATAAAAATCCAAATAATTAAAGCTGTGTAATTCTTTATTTGCTTGTAACATCTACCAGCTGGATTTACTTAGAACCATTTGTACTGCAAACTTGCATATACTTATAAAAAATACATATTTTAGATGCTTTATTTTCGAAAAAAAAGAACCCTTACAACCAGGCATAGGGAAACCGCAGAAAATACCGGATATTCTCTGATGTGACCCCTCAAATATCTGATTGAAAAACGGGTTGCTGGATGTCAATATCCGGCAGTTTACACTTTTCTACCTTCCTCGAGGTCACCAAAAAACTCCAGTAAATATTGGATATTGAAGTTCTATACTAAAATAATCCCAAGAACAGGGTTATGTACAAATATCTCAATTATCACTCAGTATTCCATGTGGGTTATCAAATTGTGACTATAATCCCCACTATAATCCCTAATTATAGTAGTTAAGTTTAAAGATATTGTATGATTTACTTACAAACAAGTGTTCAAGAACATACCAGATACATGGAAAAGTTCAAACATATTTGAAACTGTGTGAAAATGTAGTGTATTCCATCAAATATCTTGTTTTAAATACAAGCATAGTTTTGTCCATTTTTAAAATAACCATAGCTTCAGCATTGCCTGCCCACCAGATAGCACTTCACTACTGTGTCAAGGAGTGCCACCTAGTGGAAGACAATGGTATTTCTAGTTCAAGAGCAAGAAAATGTCCGGTAAATGGCGAATCACCTCTGACTGAGGCCAAAATTATCCAAATGTTTTTATAGTGACGGACATTTTTTTCTAAAATATCCGATAAAATGAAAAACGTTTCCCCATGCCTGCTTACAACGCCTACACAAAGCGTGGTTCAGAAAAATTGTTTTCATTAAAGAAATTACATGTAAATTTTAGAAAAACAGAAATAACATGAAATATAACTACTAAAGAAGTGAAGTCAATCATATGAACAGGAATAACATGCTAGTAAACATATAATATACTATTAAAAATTGTAAATAATTTTATGTAGTCATTTAAACATATCCATGGATTGAATATATAATAATATTTATCGCTGCAGCTGTGTCTGCTTGCTTTCCAATAAAGATTGTCAGAAATAACAATCAAACAGTTGTGATGATGTCAAAAGCTATGTTTATAAGTAGAAACTTTTTGTTCTATAGTTGAACAAATTTTATTTTTAACATAACATATTCCAGAACTGAATAAGAACTAACTTCTGAACCTAAACACCATGTCCAGTTCAAACAGTACCTGATAAACTTGATGAAATCCCTGATCTGTTAAAGTTAATGTTATTGTGAATGTGGAACAGGTTTGGTTATGCTCAAAACCAGTTTCTCCATTCCCACTGGAAACTGATAATGCCCAGCACCTGCAATGAGTGTCATCATTACATCGATTTTGTAAGTTTATTCATCTGATACCATCTTAAGATCGAAAACTTTCTATAACATGGATATATAGATGAACTGACATTGTTAAAAATTGTCCAAGCAGCTTTGGAAAAATGTCATCAATTGAAGAAATAAAAAGTGTTTAACATTTACAACATTTCAAGATCACAATTCCAAAACCATGAGTAGCATTAAATGGCAGTTCCAACCTTCCTAACTGACACCTTATACCATAGTTAAATTAATAGTTCTTATATTTGTTGTACTGAGTGGTAATGTACAGGAAACTGTTGAGTTATATGTTACATGTATAATATACATAAATGACAGGTAGTATGTTTAATTGAATGCTTCAATTTCTATTATTATCATAAGGCTGCTACTCAAATGCTATTTATATGAAATTTAAAAGGCTTGTTGATGAAAATAATGTCATTGCACGGAATATTAGTTCATAAATGATCACAAACTCTACTTTATAGGTACTCACTTTGACTTTAAGTATGACAGCAAGCTTCCTTTTCCTTCATGCCCAACCAGCCATCCAATATAGTGTAGAGGCTTTGACCTGTCAGAATAAAAGTTAGTGAGAAACATTAAAAAAAAACACAGAGCAACTGAAAACCTTAAAAGGTTAAGTTAGAGAATTCAAATTAATATATGTCAATAATTATGCAGAATATGTTCCTTTGATGCACGGATACAGCAAATAAGTAAACAAGAAAAAACCAGTCAAAGCATTCTTAGTAATAAACTAGACATTTGGTGAGTTGTAAACAACTCCGAGAGTGTACCCCCAGCCAAGAATGCTGTCAGTTGGAGAGACTGGCCCTAGTGAAATTTACAGCTGATGAGACGTAGATGCTTATTAAAAACATGGACAACAAAAGAAATTATTATAAAATCGATATATTAATACACTTAATTTTCGACTTTGCGACAAGAACTCCTCCTACACGACCCATCAGACTGCCTGATTGACCCGATAGTTGTCTTAATCGTACTCACCGCTTTGTTTTAAAATATACTTTATTTCGTTTGACTAGACTTAAATACATAATCCAAGG
>JAOXYB010011457.1:0-19843 GCA_028565635.1 Phoronis ovalis | reverse complement strand
AAAGCTGAAGCCGTTATAGCAACACAAAGAAAAGGGTACATACGACGCCGACGACGCCGCCGCATGCAGTACGGCTATATGCCCTTTCACTATTACATAGTGATGGGCATAAAAACACTTTCCAGAAAGAATTGCACATAAAAATCAGTGTGGTCAATATGTTTTTTTTTAATCCTTCCTGCTACCCAAAATATTGAATTACAGGCTATTTGGGGTTAGTGATAGTGTTATTACCTCTTATTTTCAGTATAGGATCCCAAATGCACATTTCACCATCTAGTATACAAGATTTGACATGAGGCTTGAAACAGTGATGGATATACGGAGTGAGGCTGCCATCCATGGAGTGTGGCCCAAAAGCTGCAGTGAAATCCATGGTCCTACAAATTATTTTCAAGAATCCATTCCATTTTTTTTTGTATGGCAGAAACCGGTATTTTATATGTTCTGTTTACCTATGTGATAAGGAAATTATTGTACAAATCAGCCTACATTTACTCACTGGATACCACTATTTTCAAATCAGAATTGTTTTTCTGTGTGAATTTGTCATTGTATACCACAGTTAAAGTTCTAACGTCTCTTGATCAAAGAGTTTGTAAAAAAAATTCCAAACGCATAGAAATATCTGTGAAAATAAATATTTTGCATTTAGCTGTGAATAATTAAAATTGACGACAGATCTTAAGAGTATTATAGTAAATTACCCTCTTGAGAAATATTTGTAGTTATCACCATCCTTATGAACTTGCATTCTTTCTCCATCAAACTTTGTTTCTATGTAAAATGGTTTGTTGTCCATTAGTTGTAAAATCTAAAAACAAACATCATTTAATTAATTATGTTGGTATTACCTGTCGGTAGGTTCTGTCTGCACAAACCATGATTTAACTTAAAACCTAAACACTGTAGTCAGAAAGAGGCGTCACTTAATATTCAAAAAGCAAATATTAAAGGGTTATGGTTTAATCCAGAATGAAAATTGAAAGTGAAAATATACAGTATTTAACCTGGTACCATATTCTTCTTATATTTATATCTGGCATAAAAAGGTAGTTGTTCCCTATACCTTTTATAATCATACCAGTGTTTTTACCTTGGTAGGAGCTGCCCTTTCACCCAACATAGGTTTAAAAGGTACAAACATCTCGATAGCAATCTCATGCCCTCTGACTGTGGGATCCAGCAAAGTTTTACATACCTACAATAATTTCAATTTGCAAAAAGAGCCATTTTCAAAAATAAAATACAGTTAGAACATCGAAATGATTTACGAGTCACCACTAAAAATGCAAGTCCATCTGCTGGATATATCTCTGGAGAAGCTTGCTCCAAGTTGCTGACCTACTTATCACAGAATGACCAGTATGAATAAACTATGTTGTTATGCTTTTTATGTTTTATGTGCCCATATGAAAAACAATGAAGCACAATATAACACATTATTCACTTACATTCTTGTCAAATAATTTGCTATGGCAAATACCTGCTTGCATAGTAAAATCTAATTCAAACATGTCACTAACACAAATTTGAAATGTGAACAAGTATACATGGAATACTCCGTCATCTTTTTGTAAACTGAATGTGTTTAAGACAGTGTTACACTTACTTTTTCTAAATTTGCACATACATTATAATACTCTTCAGCATCTGGGTGGTAAAGTGCTAATATTGTTGTCTGGTTAAGTCCTACTCTAACTTCTTTCAGAATCATCCTAATTAACCACATGCCTTCCATAGCTGAACATTCTCTTAGCAACTTCAACAGATATCTCCGAACTTCGGCTTTGTTTTTACTGGCATTGTTTATAGATATACCTGTCAAGCATTCATTTACGTCTTCTACAGTAAGGGTTCCCTTTGCAGGACATCTATTTTTTAGCACGTAATAAGCCACATGAGCGAAATCTCCTACATTCTGTAAAGTGGGTAATTAGTACTAAGTAAATATGTGTCATGATTCTAACATAAACGGTTTTTTTGTACAACATAAAAAACAATACTAGACACACAGAAAAATTACTTAACCATTAGTTTGTTAAGCAAATAGCTTATTTTCATAATTTATTAATTGAAGGTTTTAATAAATAAACAAAAATTGACAATTTTTAAAGCCAGCCAAGTAATTTTTTTCATGTTTACGTACAAATGGGCAAAACTATGAGCTTTGCAGAACTTCTCTGATAACAAGTCACTAATTTAATTCTCACCCCTCCAGTTTTATGAGTTTTTGGTGTTTTGTAATTCAATAGCTTCTGTGCATCAGGGCTGTCTTTTCCCAAACATAGAATCTCAATGTACATTCTGGCAAGAGTGTTCTACAAAAAAGTTTTGATATATTTAGTTTACACGTTTTTTTTTATAATATACAAAATCTACAATATAATAAATCATGCACAACACAGAAAAACAGTAATTTGCTTTGAGCTTAAGGTATGGTTGAAATTACAACAAAGAATCAACCTTAATAGCTTCCCAATATTAAAAGTTGAAATGTCTCCAATGTTTCATAGTTTTTTTAAAGCAATCATAAATATTTTTGTTTAGCTTTAATAGTGTTGCGATTCTTGCACAAATTTAATATACAATTAAAAGTGCATAAATGTAACTATTCCAGCAGAAAATATCAAATAACCTCTTTGATGCCATATGCTGTTCTCTGCTTATCAAGTTGGGGAAGAATCAATCTCATTGCAGGAAAGAAAGAATCATCCTGAAATTTAATATTATAATCCTGAATTATATAATTGTTAAACAACGCAAACTTGTGTACACCTTAGAGTTTTATATATCCTAGTGTACACCTAACTCTGACTCTATCTTGCAAACTGGTTTATAAAATAATTTTATCTGATGTGATAATTAAGGGTTAAAACTGATAGATAGGGCATTGTTACTGACATTCTTCACTGCACAGCAAGCAGCAAACCTCTTCACATTATCCGTACAGAATTACCAGAATAAAAACAGGGTAATATATTTATATTTATTACATGAAGTACATCCGGACAGTCTTCAAGACCCAACACCATCAACATGGTGAATAATAAAACTGGATGAATATAAATATATATCAATATAAAAAATACGTACACAAGATTTTGTATCTTCGTGCAGTTTAGCATGAAATTCTCTCCATTTATCAATAAATGTTTTAAGCAGGTTCTTCTTGTTTTCGCCACCTTGTTTGCTATTGATTTTCTCCAGCATACCACACAAGTCGGAGAAGGGCACCTGAGAAGCTACACTTTCTGTAGACATCGTGTAAAATAAACACTATTAATCGCTAACCAGTCAGGAAAATGAGCAAAAATACTAAAATAATGATTCCTTGTATGGTTCGTTACATGATCTGGGAAAAGATTAAACTCTTCTGCCAACAATTTAGCTTATGAGAACAGTTTAAGCAATAATTGGCAAGAAAAAATATGTGTCCAAGGAGGCTGACATATTGGTTAGAGGATGATGGGATAACTTTGCTAGGCAATCGTGTCGAAAAGTAAGCTATGTGTGTGAATTCGCTGTTCCCTCAAATTGCATATAAAATAAATGGTTTACAGTAAATATAACATTAAACTGTACTTATTTATCCCAAACATAATATTGATAGTAACTTGAGTTAGAAACATTAAGGAGTTAAATATTCGATATCGAACAGTCTTTACTACCGGATACAATGCGCATGTGTAGAGAATTTTTCAACGGCCGCTCCGTTGCTTGTTTGGCCAGGGCTTCGTTGGTAATTTCTTAAAATTGCATATACCTATTATCGTATTGAGCTGCATAACAATCCCATTTTCGTAATCAAGTGACTAAGATGGATCTTGGGAACCTAAAAGTTGGATGCAATGTAGACATTCAACGTTCAGATGGTGAGTTCAGTGTTCTGAGTTGACTGAGTTTTTTTGACACTAGCCACTATTAAATTCTCCAGTCTATCCATCTCCAGGGCTGCAGGTCCTAGTCACCTAGATTAAATAGATATTCTACATTTAAAAAAATGTGTAACAAGGATTTGATTTGTTCTAGCATTAAAATGACCGTTATCGAGATTTCGTAGTTTTTTTTATTAATGCAATAGTGAATATGATGTATAATATATATATATTGTTCAATTATTCTTGTTAAATACTCTTGTCGACTAGTCTTGGCACTAAATAATGCTGTCGAGAATAGTTTGTTGACTAAGTTCAGAAATATTGGCTTACACCATAACCATGCTGCTTAAGGATAATCCCCAGTGACCAACTAGTTGTGAGGCTGACTCATAAATATTAGGTCACTTGTAAATCAATAGTAGTGCCTTTCATTGATTCATACTTATAGTTAGTTCTTTTTCTAATTCAGTTGAGCATGTATAATTACCTGTGTAGGGTTATTTTTTTCATTAGGCCATTTATAAGCCTGTCTATATTTACTGCTAATGTCATTAATTTGCTGGTAACAGAAGCAAGTCGCACTGTTAAACGCTGACAATTTTTAAGTGTTATTTTAAATGTTGCAAATTGTTTAAGGATGCGAAGTACAATCCTAGAGTATAGCTTTCACAAATAAGCTATTTTCAGTTTGAAGAAATGATACACTATGGCTAATAGTATATAACTCCATGTGGATAAATTTTTCAGATATAACACAAATCTCTACTACGATACCCGGGGGCATTCATGTTTTTTTTAATATGGGGATATGCCGCGGAACACAATCCAAAATTTTATCTTGCGGTAGCAAACCCAATCCAAATTTTTTGAAATACATGAGTAGCAATCCATTTTTACGCAAATTTCCAAAAATTGTTTTATGGGTGCAAACCTAAATTATTTGCTGTAAGCAGTGGGTAGCAATCCAAATTTTTGAATTTCTTTATGGTAGCAATCCAAAAAAATACAGTAAGAAGTATACAATCCAAATCCAAATTTTTTAACTGGGCTGCACACCCCCGCCTGAAAATACCTTGAGTACCCCTGAGGCTACGGTATATCATTATCAAAACCCTTCTGCAAAAATGAATATTATGCTGTATTCTCTGTTGTATTCTCACATAGATAGATGGTTTTATATTTTATATGTTATATATAGTTCAGTGAGAAAGAATGGAATTGTCAGTTTCTACCAGAAGCAATAGATGATATCATCAGTTTCTAATATGGAAACTAGACAGAAAAATTATACTACCAAATGCATACTTATTGATAAAGACAATTTCAAAAGTAGCAAAACAGAATATTTGTTTTGACTCTTAATCTAGTCTTGAAGGAAAATGCTTCATTATGCCAAGATTCATTAGCAAGCAGCTATGTTAATTAGAACTAACCCTCTAATAACATGATGTTTATTTGTGGTTTGGTCAGTAATAGGATATGTGAATTTGATTTTGTCCACAGTTGCTGCAACTATGAACAAAATCTAGCTGTCTGACTGCAAAATCTATTATAACAGTACTAGCAATGATTAATGTTTTAAGAACTGTATGCATTTCTCATTAAGTTTATTGAGAATATTAATTATTCTCTGCTGTTTTACACAGAAAACAAACTATTTTTGGACTTCACTGCACATTATCGTTCATAAATTGAAAATTTTTAATTCAAGCTTTTCTTTATTTTGTATTCTTCCTTTGTTTCCAATTAATTTTATTATGTGGAGTGTTATACCTGCTTTGCAGTACTTCTAAACCCGGCTTTTTTGCAATGTCAGAGAAAATTTCTCTAAAAAATACTGTTTTCCTAAGTGTGCAGATGTTTGATTTTGTTTCAGTAATCTTGTATGATTTTTCCAGGTCGCATACATTCCGCTGTGGTGAGTGGTGTGAATGCTCAGTTACAGAGCTGCACAGTGGAATGGTTTGAGCGAGGAGAAACCAAAGGAAAGGAGGTACTATTACCTTATCAGAACTTATTTCAGGAAGAACAAACACTACAGTGTACTTTCAGTTTTGCCATCAGAATGCAATTTCACCTGTGATCACCATATTTAATAGCTTGCTTGCCAAGATTTTCAAATCTTTTAGCGACATAGGCGAATATATATGCAAAATATAGTATATATAAGTAGTAACTTCTGATTCTTAAAATTTGAAGCTTTAGGTTTTGTATTAGTTGGTAATTTCGTATATTTTACTGATTCATATTATATACCAACATTTGAACTGGACAGTGCAAGAGTGTTAACACTGTCACGACAACAGTTTTAGTTAGTTAGTTAGCAATAAGTAATATTCTGTCATTACAGATTGAGCTAGAATCCATTTTTGCACTTAATCCAGAGTTGTTACAAGGAAACAAAGCAACAGAGGATAAACCTATTAGGGTAAGTTGGAGTAACAGGACAGTGTTACAGTAACAGTTTTCTTTTTAGGCTATGTAAAAACATTCTCAGGATGAGGCTAATAGAGAATGCAGCCCTCTGCTACATGCATTCAAAGCATTTACCACTTCTTACAGTAAGATAATTAATTTGATTAATTTGACATACAGTCAAGTACATTTTACCAGATAGCAAAGTCAAATGATATCTCCTGCCATCTATGGAAATTTTGAAATTTTCATCATGTCGCATCACAAGATTCATATAACTGCATTACTATAGCAACCGCACAGTAATTACCTTGGTTACGAAGATGAAGAGAGTGGAGAAGAAGAGATCTGCATTTTGCAGGCTAGTGCTGCATGAACACATTGTCTTCCTTGTAGTTTATCGTAAATTTTATTCAGTACTGTACGGCAGGAGCTTTAACAATTTCAGTTTTCCTTGCAAAGGAGGCATCACAGTGGCTAGATATATTGTGAACTCTGACACATCGCAAAATACTTATTATGTAAAGCTTCAATCGCCTCATAATTTCTAAAGTTGTAACACATTATTTCGCAGGCATAATTTATCTCCTCAAGGATGCTTTGGAGTTTACAACAGTTTTAGTCACTGTTTGCATTTTGTCATATTTTGTGTTAGTATAGCATGTGCTGTTAAGTATATTAAGTTTTGGATGAATGTATATGGTCCTCATAATGATATTCCAGTTTCATGCAGAATTTTGTGCTTGTTGGGGTTGGGGAAGCAATATAATTGAAGTTTCTATTTTTACTCATTATAGCACTGTAGTAATGGAAGCACCTTTAAAGTGAACAAAACTTAATTGTTATATTACTAACTGTTTATTTAGCCTGTCCACAAGAGACGAATGGGTGCCGTTACAAAAACGCATGCAGCAAATGTAACCGTAGTAGACAGAACAAAGAGCAGAGCACTCAGACCAAAAAGTTGTCTTGGTGTTAGACCAAGAAGTAGTCTAGGTTTTAAAACTCCAAGAGCAAAATTGAGTATTTTACTGCGACCATCCATGTTTAAGCCATTTTTTATTTCAATATGTTGAAGTTTTGTTTTCTGTCTTAGTACTTTTTAATTTCATTTTGTTTTGCCACTAATTAGCAGTGAATAGAAAATTGTAACATTTGCCTTTTTGACTGATGTAATATTACTGTTTTATTTAAATTTGACCAGTAGTTATGATGAAATCATTTCTTTGTGTCCCAATTTTGCTACAGGTAATTATTAGTTATTTGTCTGATGTAAATTTAAGTTTGGTTATCATTTCTTTCAGTGTATGACTTTCATTCATTGCACTGCGCTTTTTGTTTGACTTGTAATACAATTGCAGCTGTACAAGGTTGTTTCAAAATGTACTGTATAGTCATTTCTGCTTATCTTTTGTAGTTTGTACTAATTATATGTGTAGTTAAAAATACCCCCAAAAAACAGACAAAAAAATAGTGCAATTGATATAACATTATAAGCACTTACTACTTGTGCTGTGTAAGGCAGCAGAGTAAAGTAGCTAATATAAATTGCATTATTGGACTCTCATCTTATATATCTTGAAAAGTTGCATATTCATAAATAAGTAGGATGTTGTTGGGCAAGCACTAGTGGCATGTTTAATGGCGATGAGATATGGGTATAATACTACAGCTCCATGTATTTGTTGTGCATGCATATGTGTGAATTAAGAATCTTATTACAGGGGGTTGCATCAAAACAGGCTGCTCCGCCACCTTTACCTGAACCTAAAGAAACACCAAGAAACTCCAGAAGTAAGTATCTTGTATGTAAAAAATAGCAAAGTGCAGTATACATTGGAGAATGTATGTAAAGTATCAGAATGTTATGAAACTCAGATCTAGATTTGCTATGAAATTAGACTTGCACAAGTTTAAAATGATTTTTAAAATATTTTGGTCTGATAATATTACTTTTAATTACGATGAAAATATAAATTTATTCATTGCTTTCAAAAACAATATCTGATTAAATCAAAATGTGTAATTTTAGAAATATGTTATTTTAGTTGTAAAACATACACTGATACTGAAAATATGATATTTTGTGTTGTACAAAAATTTTCCTCAAACTAATGATTTATGTTAAATTTTTTGGCCAATCTGTCTTGAGCAATTCTCTGTTCTAAGCAAAGAAATGCATAGATTATTACAACCCTTCACCAGTGCATAGACATTTGTTTTAGCTGTAATTACATTTACCCAATATTCTGTTTCTAGTTCCATCTGCAAGAGCTGGGAGACAAAGTGTCGCCAGTGCCAGGCCATCATCTGCAGCTAATGGTCAAGCTGAGCCAAAAAATGATGTTGTTATTGATAGCAAAAAGGCTGCTGGTAAGTACAGAAATTGAATCTTTTTTGTTTTGCACTGTCTTGAGTGTTTTGAACCATTTAAATTAGCTGTCATGACCCATGTTTTTGAATTTAAAATGTTGAATGAGTGTGGTGCTTGATGTTATATTAGCTGAACTACCAAAGTTTTTGAAATGGATAGTGTGTAACCATAGTTTCTATCCTAACAAATCATAAAGGTAATTACAACTGTGCTCTCATTTGGTTTTACTGCATAGTAGGAACGAGGACTGAGTCTTCTATACTATACTATAGTAGTTAGTTTGATAGTTGTTTGATATTCTGGTGTCTGAACAAATTGAGGAACTAACTGGGGTAACGCACCATTTGTGGGAAGAATAAACAGCGAGTTGGACCAAAAATGTGAGAATCTGATATGTGATTTCTAAACTTTGAAGTAATATTTTTCCCGTTCTCACATTATTAACTTTCATCTCACTTAACATAAAGTCTAATGCTAAGCTTTATTTCCTTGCTTAGTGGCACAACTGGGTGACAAAGGAGGTGAGTATATTAATTACTGATTCTCTTTTGGCTGTTTTAAAATCTTGTGATACTTTCTAACTGATTTATTGTTATTTGAACTGTTATGTATGGACTCTTTTGTTGTTTCTTTTAAATTAAAAGGGGTAATATTAATCTCTGCTGCTAAAGATAACACCTTTTACTAAACATTTATTTACTATATCAACTGTCATCAGGCTCCTACATGTTATTGGTTTTCCAAAGTATGTATGTTACAATATAACTTTAAGGTGTTGTTCTGTCTCAGACTTCTACAATGTTGCCACTACCATGCACATATATGTTTTGATTGTTACTTGATGATATGCTTTTGTTGCAAGCCAGGCTTTTATTTAAATCCTAACTATTTGTCCATCAAATAGTTGTCATAATTATCCATTGATATTGTAATGAATACAGTCCCCTGCTGGTAAAGCATGATTATCTAAGGTGGTAATGTGTATGATAATTACATTTTAATATCATAAGCTGTGATCTATTGTACCAGGGTAACAAAAGCTTTTAGTGGCATTTTGTCTTACTGGCAATTGGTTGCTTTCATCACCCTGACATGTAAATGACAAAACACTGGTGACAAATTGGCACTTATATCAGTCTATGCTTGTTATACATTTGCCCTGTTTGACATCAAATTAAAACTGAAAGTTTACAGTTCTTGTAATGCATATTTGTTTTCTAGGTAAAGTAAATACTAAATTCTGTATTTTTCATTACACCAGGGCATTACATGGTATAAGCTATTGATAGCATAGAATAGGCTAATGTTTTGATACGGTTGTGTTAATAGTATACAAATAAATTTTATTGCAACATTGTAGCTAACCGTCGGAAATCTAATTGTGTCAAAGAAGTAGAGAAAATTCAAAAGCAAAGAGAACAGAGGCGAGCTCAACATGCAGCTATTCGAGAATATGAAGATGAAGGTTACGACAGAAGTCATCCCAACTGGGAATTTGCCAAAATGATCAGGTAACATTCAGAATTATAAACTTTGCATTTGTGTGTGATTAAAATACTTGTATCGGACTCAGTGTTAAAAGTATTGTTAGACTGCTGCTATTATGCTGTTCTAGTGTTGGTGATTAAATGTTCTGGCAAAGGATTAGGATTGCTTCACAAGAAAAAGATATCTGATCAGAGCATTTGGAGATATAATAGAATTAGGCCTCCTTGTGTATTAGTAGAATGGTTATCTGTCACCATTTTCATAAACAATACATCATCATTAACTAAAAATAAAGCAGGGTCTAAAACACCACAATTATGTCTGCAGATGTTGAACTAATCCTTCACCTTTGTGTCATAATTGTAGAGAATTCTGTGCTGGTTTAGAATACAGACCATTAACAAATGCAGACTCCACAGAAGATCATCAGATATGTGTATGTGTCAGAAAAAGACCCCTTAATAAAAAAGGTAAGCTGCTTCTAAATCTGCTGACATTTGTGTAGCTGTTTGTAGTACAATAAAGTTTATATGTGTCAAAGTCAGTTATTAAATGACTATATTATCTGTGTTTTATTTTGTCAAATTCCCAGAAAGGATGTAGATGTGCTTGTACTGTATAGAAATGTAATAGTTTAAATTAATTTAATTTTAATTTTTCAGAAACAAACAGAAGAGATGTAGATGTCATCACGATACCCACCAAAGAGAATGTAATCATACATGAACCTAAACTTAAAGTGGATCTAACTAAATATTTAGAAAACCAAAACTTCCGTTTCGATTATGCCTTTGATGAGAACTCCTCTAATGAAATGGTTTATAAGTAAGGAACTGCTAAAATGAATTCTCTGAATTACTCCTTCAAGACACTGAGGCAGCTTAATTTTTAATGGTCGATTCACTTCCAAGCCCCTTGTCATGGAAATCATAATTTATGACAGAACTTGTCAATTTTCACATTGAAAATTAATGCACCCTTAATGAAAGCTACTAAACCAATATTTTTGCAAAGAAATTTCCAATAATGATGAAAATGTCCAAATTTTATCATAATGTCAACCACAGAGACCATCACAATTTGAATTGGACATGTTTTTACTTCCATATTCAGTGGACCTATGATATTATAGCAAAATTCGAATTCCATCATCTAATTACTAAATATAGATTGTTGTTGGGCATTGATTTTATTGTCATCTTGTCTCTGATTCTTTACAGGTTCACAGCAAAGCCATTAGTTGAGTGTATATTTGACAAGGGCATGGCCACTTGCTTTGCTTATGGACAAACTGGCAGTGGAAAAACACATGTAAGTGGATATGTCACATTTATCAGAGGCCCTGTTATCAGAGGGCCTGTCTTTCTATTTCTTAACAGAACCCTTCAGAATGCTTCTATTCCAAGGGGTTCTTATTTCTAAGAAATTCATTTTTGCCATGAAATATTTAAATGCAGTATAAAAATCCAAAGATGTATGTGTAACCTGTAGGTGAAAGAGAAGGTAAACCTGTCCTCAGATGAATACTGTTGCTGTATTATACAGTTGGCACAACTCGAAACAGAAATTTACTAAACATTAATTTAAAATAAAGGCTGTTTGTAAGTATTAATGATTTTTGTCACCTCAAAGCTCTACATTGACTCGTTACAATGTGTGACAGTTACTGTTGCCCATATATAATACTTCTTTGATGTTGTATTGTCTGAGTTTCAAATTCTTTGAAATAGTGCTGCATTTACAAGTAGATACAAGCATGTGTACAACAAAATTATTATTTGTAGACAATGGGAGGAGAGTTTATACAGAAAGGCCAACAAGATACTAGTAAAGGAATCTATGCATTCGCTGCGCGAGATGTCTTCAAACTGCTCAATTCTAAGTTTAAGAAACTTGATTTATCAGCTGGACTTAGTTTCTTCGAAATATACAGCGGAAAGGTACATCACTACGTAAAACTTATGTATGCATGATTTTTGACATGTTTAATACTGCTGACGTTTTCTGATTGAGCTTTTGTTCATGATAACATTATTCAGGTGATATCCTTCACTAACTATCTCAAGATGGTTATGGCAAGCATATGTGTTTTGGAAAAGGTGTTACTTACAGTACTCAACTTATCCACTTAGGTGCATTTTAAAGAGTAATTTCCAAGAAGAATAATCAAAATTGCTATAATAATTCATTTTGAACTTAAAACCCTTTGTATGAGAGGCTCTGATAACTGGCATTAGAATTTATGCTTTTTGTTTAATACTCGCATCTGGTTGCTGATGTCAAAAAAGTTTAAATGTATTTATACGGTAAAAACTAAAATATGCAGTGATCTGATTTCTAAATTTTATTATTATGATAAAGACATAAAATAGGAGATAATGTTAAAGCAAATAATTACATTGTAGTATTCAAATGATGGTATATCAATGGTTGAGCAGTTTTGAGCTGGTGTCATGTTATTCTTATGGCATCTTCTTAACTTCACAGTTGTAAATCTTAGTTTGCATGTTTTTATGTTATAGTCATAATTCATTATTTTTTAATGTTTTTCTTCTGTAGGTGTTTGATCTGCTCAACAAAAAACAAAAGTTACGAGTTTTAGAAGATGGCAAACAACAAGTCCAGGTTGTAGGTCTGAAGGAAGAGGTTGTTAGTAATGTAGATGATGTCCTTCAGTTACTTCAACACGGGTCACAATGCAGAACATCTGGTCAAACATCAGCCAATCAACATTCATCACGGTCACATGCTGTCTTTCAGCTTATATTAAGAAAAAGGTATGCGCTTGAGGTGTTGTTCACAGATATGTGTATTTATCCTAAGGCTTGGGTTTGTTTTTAAAAGTATGTGCGCAAAGATTTGTAGTTAGTTTTGCTTATGCTGTCTACTTAAAAGATGCTAAAATGATTGCAAAATAATGTACCAATGTTATAATTTTGTTCAGTAAAAATTGTGTTAATTAATGAGCCATACTTATTTATATGCAACAGATTGCAAAGTTTTAAGCTGTTACAGTATTCAAATACCATATCAAAGCGTGCAGTTGGAGTTTGTTCTAACTTGGTGAAATCTAGTATTTAAACTTGGAAAACTACGCAAATACTAAAAGTGGCGCATATATGAAATGATACTGCACTGGTATTATGAGATATGTTTGTTTGGATGATTGTAATATACTGTTTTTACAGTTATTTAGAGCTGATTGTAGAATGTCCTCTGTTTCCTACTTTCAATTCTTTCTGTTTTCTTTAGGACTTCAAGAAAATTACATGGCAAATTTTCGCTGATCGATTTAGCAGGTTTGTTAATATATAATGTAGCACAAGTATTTAATAAGATACAGTTCTTATGTTGCTTTTCTTACGAGATGCCTGCTGTGACACTTCACATATTAGCTATTAGCCAATCAACAGAGATGCTGAAAATAAATCATTTTACCTAGTCCATATCAGATTGATGGTGACAGATGCATCATGTTCCATGTTGAGTGACTATGGCTGTTTTTTTTTTTGTGGTAAATCACACACCCCAGTTGAGTGACTATAGTTGGCTATTTTGGGTAAACCTTGCTTCAAGTTGAGATAGTGAGTGTAGATGGCTATTTCAGACAAACTATCAGTTGAGCGACTGTAGCTGGCTATTTAGGTAAAACATGCCTCCAAGTTGAGTGACCATAGCTGACGAATAGGATTTGTACTTGATTACAGGTAATGAACGTGGTGCTGATACAATGAGTTCAGATCGTCAAACAAGAATGGAAGGGGCAGAAATCAACAAAAGTCTCCTTGCGCTCAAAGTAAGTACTACATTGGGCTTAAAAAGTGGTGCTAAAATCGATAGCTGTTTCTAACTACTGCGCATTTTATAGCATTTTTAGAAATTCAAACATTTCTAATTTCTAGTCTACTGTGTTTCTTCAATTGTTTTTGGCTGTTTGCGGGCATGTTCCATTATTGCTGGTTCCATGAGGACCGTTATATTTTGTGTTTCTTCATATGTGTCATTCATGCTAAAAACTAATCAAGTTGATAAATTCATGATATATGAATATAAAATGCCACAACCAGTAAAACATTAATTTGAATTTTGACATTTCATCTTTTGTCTAAAAACTTCAAATGCAAATAAGGACTATCTTGCTACCTGGTAGCAACTCAAGAGATTAATTGTTCACCTGAAGGAGTCTTGAAGATGAAATGACAAGGTACTAGTTACAGTTTCAGTGGTTGTAACATATTGTACACATGAATCATCACATGTTGTGATTTTACATTTGAATCATTTTGTAGGAATGCATTCGTGCCCTGGGACGTAAAGGTGCTCATCTACCATTCCGAGCCAGTAAACTCACGCAGGTCCTCCGAGACTCATTTATAGGAGGGAACTCAAGGACTTGTATGGTAAATACTGGTAGATTTTACAATTGTGCATAACTGTTCTTACATTAGCAAAGGGTTATAATTAAAAACTAGCATCAAGTGAATGTTTGTGTAGACTAGGTTGCAACATTTGTAAATCAGAACTCCTGGTACATGGGAGAAAATCACGAAATAGAATATATGGGAAGAGTTGGATATGTGGGGTTGATACATGAGTTATTATTCCAATATTTGTTTTAGATTGCAACAATCTCTCCTGGTAATTTGTCTTGTGAACACTCACTTAACACTCTTCGTTATGCTGACAGGTAACTATTAACTATTCTTTTAATTGTCATTGTATGTGGCTAGTATGCAGCTATTAATTTTAACAAATCAGTTTAAAATAGAATAGGTTCAGTGCTTGAGTGGTTAGAGTGCTTGCTGTATTGCATTAATATTGAATTACCGATTAGTTATCGTAATTTTTTTCTTTATTGTAAGGCTATATCGTTTAAGTAATGCATGTTCCCTTAATGCAGTGATATTTTCTGGTGCATTTAGTGTTATGTGAAGCGGAAGCTTTATACATTCAAGTATTTCTGCTTAGTATTTATTATATGAATGACGTTACATTGCACAATGTTACTACAGTCTGTTATCAATACAAATTGTAATAAAGATAATGACCTTCAATTACAGAGTAAAAGAACTAGGCCCAGGAGGTCCAGTAGAAGGTAAACCTGCTGATCCACAGCAGCCTGCAGGCGTATTATCTCCACAGAATAGTGATTTGGTATTATTACGAACAACTAACGTAAGTTACAGTCGTCCGCCTTGGCTTATAATACATCATGCTGTCTCATTAAAACCAGTCATGGTATTGCCAGCACACACCGAAATGGTAGCATAAATACTGATGCACTAGTTGCAGTTTTTGGCCAGGTAATATGATGAGACTTTCACAAACTTCTATCATGGCAAAATTTTAAGTTTCGATAAGGGAGATTGTGCACACAAGATTGTTTGGGACCCTGTTTTGAAGTTAAAATCCTTTTCATATTGCGTTTATACTAGTACATCTAAAATAGCTATTGTTAAGACTAATTTCAATCTGAAAATGTTATTCAAGGAAGAGGAAATGGGGGATGAAGTGTTACATTTCCATGAAGTTGTCAATATGATGCAGGAGCTTGAGGAGGAAGTAATTGATGAACACAAGAATATAACAGAGGTATTGTAGCATTGTAATATAATATAGCACAAGAATATAACAGGTATTGTATAATATACCAGAGGTATTGTAGCTTTGTAATAGAATATAACACAAGAATATAACAGAGGTATTGTAGCATTGTAATAGAATATAACACAAGAATATAACAGAGGTATTTTAACATTGTAATATAATATAGCACAAGAATATAACAGAGGTATTGTAACTTTGTAATAGGATACAAACACTAATATTCATGGTTACCAGGAATAAATGCACCAAGTTTAAAATTGTATAAAAGTTTGATTTTTCAAAAGATACTTTCCGCACTTAATAACACAAATAAAGGTAATTCAAGTCTAAATAGGAAGATTTTGACATTATTACAATTTCTGAAGAGTGCTTGATTTTTAATTTTTTTTATGAACCATTATATTTTTGAGATTTTAAGCCTTAAAAATTTAATATCATCTGATAATGTTCTGAAATATTTTGAGATTATTGAAGTATTTTAAGATTATTGGGTTCGTTCTTGAGAAATGAAAAAGAGCTTCTTGTAAACCTGCTTAAAATGTTTGAAATATCAAATTCTGTATCTGGAAAAAACTTTCCATATAATTTTAGACATCCGCTGTGTGGATGAATGAAGATAAAAAATTGCTCAAGATGACAGAACAAGTGGATTATGACACTGAAGGTAAAACCAGCACTTCTACAAATATCATTAATATACCATGTTTTGTCACCTGTTGTTTGCTGTTCATGTTATATAAAATCTTTTCTAGTATCTCTGCAGGGTCAGTGCATGCTGCTGTACTTTGAACAATGACCTTTCAATATGTGCACATTATGTGTAAATTCAATTCACAATAGCCAACTGTAAGGTATGTTCCATTATGACTTTAGAATTGCTGCAACTATTCATTATACATACTCAGTGTTAACTCAATGCACCAATATTGTAAAATAATATTCCTTAGT
This sequence comes from Phoronis ovalis, assembly GCA_028565635.1. Taxonomy (NCBI): domain Eukaryota; kingdom Metazoa; phylum Phoronida; family Phoronidae; genus Phoronis; species Phoronis ovalis. The sequence goes on along the minus strand of JAOXYB010011457.1, from coordinate 3,130 downwards.
GAAATTGCATTATATTGTGTTTTTTTTGTAGCATATGCTCGTATGCTTGAATCGTTATTGACAAGGAAGATTGAGGAACTCACAAAACTAAAAGGTGCGTCTTATTTCTAGAGTAAGAGCAAGCCTTTGGAAAGAAGGGCTGATATTTATTTACTATCAGGCTTTAAACTTTAGTTCTGATGTTAAACACTAGTTGTCACTGTTCTTTTCAATAAGTTACCAATTGAATGGATGATGTTAAATTGTCAGTTGGACTAGGCTCTCTTCAAAGATTTGGCTGGTACTTGATGGTGACTTGCATGTTTCAAACAGTCAGAAATGAAAATTGTGTGGCAGTCAGATTTGTGGATGGTTGCTTCTTCCAGAAACATCGGTAGTCGGAATTCCCAGTATGCATTTGTAAGATAAATCACACATATTGGTACAGAAATATGTTGTAAAACACTTGAAATTTATTTTGTGTTTTATGCAATAGCTCAATGTATTGTTCATCCACTTTTAGAAAAAGTAGTTACATACCGAGAAGAACTTCAGGATGAGGAGAATATTAGCAAGACAATCAAAAACAGACAACCGCCAAACAAATAAAAAGAATAGGAAACATTCTATGATTACATGGGAACAAAGTTGGAAGAAATTATAAGGGTTGTAAGATATGGCAGATATGTAGTATGAAAGAAAAACAACATTTGTTAGCAATAAGCAAACATGATGGATTATGAAGTAGTGGCAGACATGTACAGGTTGTTCTGCTACAGCTTTGTATTGTTCATATCTTTGCCAGTAGCATACTTTTTTTTGATGATGTGTCTCATCATTTTGTGATAACAGAGCCTTCCAATGCTTGTGGTAGTTTGGTTACTATGTAACTGTTTTAGCTGCATAGACTTCTCCAGTTTCTTGTGTTTACAAGCGAACTGATAGTGCTTTACATGTAAAAAGAAGCACATTACGACATTATTCCTGGAAACTTTACCCTACAAACCGAAACTACATGCATATGCTGTGCACAATCATTCGAAAAATCACAATTTGGCATAAATGCAACAGGTAAACAGGTTTATTTACTACATGCAAAGAAACTTCCCAAAAGATGTATCTATATCCTTAGGCAGTACATAATTGCATACCTATAACATTTGAAAGGCCTTGTAGAATATCAAGTATTCGGAGTTTGTTTTCTTTATACATTAATTTTAGTATTGTCAGTGATAAACCTGAAAACACTTTGATGCTATGTTAACTGGTTTTGCTGTGATTTTTTAAAAACGTTTTGTAAATGTGTATATTATGTAAATAGTGATTTTGTTTGTAATTTCTACACAGTATATCCGCCAAAGCGTGTGGTAACATGGACGTGCAGAAGCAGCGTACAAGTATAATAACAGTATTTAAAAAATTAATTTTGACCACTGAATATACTGTGCGATGTTTTTCAGAGTCTATCAGTGATATGTGAAAATAATAATCATAAGCTCTTGAGAGCTGCAAATTTTAATACTGTTTTTATTTAAAATAGTTCATGCAACAAGCATCAGCTACTTAAGTCACGTTATTGAGATCAAGCTACAAGGTGACAAGTGTAACTTACATTGGTGTTCCTTTCTGTGAAAGGCCCTGTAGTTGGTTTCAAAACACTAAACAATTTATGAACTAAAGTAATGTTTAATAGTCTAAAAGCATTGTACATATCCAAAACTGAAACACCATAAATACTGACCCCATTTAGTACACTATGCTGTACATTGTCTATCAAATTTGATTGGTACTCTTAAAAACAATCCAGTAGCTGCCTGTAGGGCTTTCTGACACATTAATGGAATAATTATTAGTTTTTCGTAATAAACTTTAAGCACTAAATAAAGTTATATATCACAAATAAAATGCTATCAAAGTTAAATTAAAAGTTCCATTTTGGCCAAATTATATTTTAAAGACAAAAAAATAAGCTCGAGACAATTGAATGTACATTTTGGTAACATAACAGAGGTAGAAATACCATTATCACTGGTTTAACAAAATTTATATGTAATTGGTACATAAAAACATCTTGTATATAAAACCTAGACAGTGCTAGAAACCTTGTACAGATAAGGCTAATGACCTATGATGTCTTCAATTCTTTACCTGTAAAAATAAAGAAAGATTGAAAATGAATTAGCCGAGCTGTATGCTTTAACAAATGCAGTCATGCATAAAACAATGAGATTTATATTAGTCTGCTAGGTCCGACAGTTACCAACACTGTTTGAACATAATTTCATAAGTAGGATGGAAATAACTCGGAACAGCTCTTCATGAGCAGAAAACCTTGCAAAGTATTACTTTAAATTTTGTGGCTGTCTGTACTTCTTTCACTTTATCTCTACTGGAAAAACCCAAGAACCCAACTATTCAACCAAAAGTGCAACCAGTGTCATTCAACAAGCTGCAGTGGTCTTTAGGTTCACTATTTTCTCTTCAAAAAGCAGAATTTGAAGTTCGAAAAATATGTACAAATAGAATAAAGAGTAATTTGTTCAAAATCAGATGATTGGTACTGATCAAATAGATGTGTCATCTTCAACAGTTTTTAAAATTCATATCAATTTTTTTACAGAAGCAATTGGTAACAATTTTTTTTTATCTAATTCTGGTGCAGTTGCCATTTGTTAGCATGATTTTCCCTTTGGTTGAACACGTGTGTGACACACTACTGGCACTACCTACAGCAGCTTTCAGCGCTTGATCAAGATCTGCAATCAGATCTTCCTCGTCTTCAATACCAACAGACAGGCGCACTAGGTTGTCATATATACCCAGTACTTGACGTTCCTCCTTTGCCACAGATGCATGAGTCATGATCGCTCTATAAAATAAAACTCAAATTACAATCAAAATAATTTATTTTGCAAGTAAAAATTTTGTGATTGAGAAATGTTAAATATGTATTGCAGATCTCGACTCTGCTCTTAATAACATGAAACAAGGGTTTTAACTAATAATACATTGTGGGTAGTTTACAACTCCCTCCTTTATACAACTAAAAGCAAAATAGTATTTAGTAGCCATGCATTTTTGCTGTTTATCCTATCTATAGGATACACAGCATTGGTATCGTCTTTCACGTGATAATTTTCAATATTGTTTA